>VZRO01000779.1:355134-384544 GCA_013397915.1 Daphoenositta chrysoptera
TTTTTAGTATTCTTAATACTCAGCAGTTGGACCAGAGGAAATATATCCTCTCAGTCTGGTGCTTGGTGAGAGGCATTGATAAATTCTAAATAAAACACCCTCTGAACCTTCCTCAGAATATGGGATGAAGAGTGAGGAAAGTGAGATGTGAAGTGAGTCGATGCAGCAGAAATCATTACAATGGAAAAAAAAAAGATACGAAGCATTCCTTTAAAGAAACCAAGCTCTCTTAAAGGGCATAACCCCTCAAAAGGGTAATGTAAAGATTGCTAGGAACTGGTTCTTATGATAAATTAAAGCCTGCATCAGGCTAGTTACCAGATGGGCTACTTACTAAAGGGCGTTATGTCAAAATTTCCCAGCCTGAGATGCTTGTAAGAGGCCCAGAGGTAAATAATCTGAGGAGAGGATTTGAATAGGAAATAAAAAGTGTTAGGATTTTCAAGGACTCAAATATAGCATTACCTGTGAATCAAGGGGTTATTTCTATATTGGTATATTAGGAAATGTAATGTGGGTGAGAATTCAGAGGCCATGAGACCAGAGAGGAAATACATACATAAATAAAGGTGAAAAGATGGATGGTACACACAAACAAGTCCTCAGAAAGGGATCTTGTGCACAAAAAATTGATTTGCAAAGGAAGGAAGAAGGGGGAAAAACCAGCAGATTTGTATTGGTAGATTTAGAGAGAACAGGAGAATGTATAAAAGGCTATATACTGTGCAAATCACTTTTGGAAACTAAGCAAGAGGCAAGCACAAAAAAAAGAATGAACAACCTCTTCTCTGTTTCTTATCCTTGCCATCTTTAACTAGAAGAATAAGGCAGTGTGAAAAGCTGGGGAGCTTTAAAATTGGAACTGAAGGCAGGATTTGCCTTCTAGTAGCAGGAATGTGGCATTCACTGTAATTGTTCTAAAAGAGCTTCAGATATTGCCAGATTATAACTTGAATTATTGCCAGAGAGAGCTGCAGCGTACTGTAAAGGACACTGCCTGCCTGAGACGGGTGCTTTAGCAGTTCCCTGGTTGCAAATTGATACTTTGAACTCATCCAAGTGTATGAGAAGTCTAACATTAAGGACTGATGCGTGTTTGAGCAGTCGAATGTGATGAGAAACGTTCTGCTTCATCTTCTGCTCTGCACAAGGCATCAAAGATGAACTGAGGAGACAGGATGGCTCAGCAACAGACTATGAGCTACTTTTACTGCTAGTAATTTCTAAACTCTCTCTAGGCCTTGGAATCACAGTTTCAGTTTTGATCTGGAGTCTGAATAAGACATCACATGAAGAAGCACAAAATCATTTACAAAAATATATATTTCACATTCATTTATTCTACTGTCTTGTGCTTTAGTTCAATAGTTTTCCTTTTAATTAAATTTCAGTAGGAATATGAGACAAAGTCAGCTAAGAATAAATACTTCTATATAGTTGATTGTTGTGATATAAGATTGGTTTGTTTTGGTATTTTTTTACATAAAGGGCATTTGTTTTTTACAAAAGTAAGCTTGTCATCATGTTAAAGTAATAATACAGAGCATTTCTGCATTGCAAGGAGAAAACTAATTACTGATATTGCAATGACATATCTCCACCTTATTTGCTTGTGAATTGGAAATTTCCTGCCACTGCTTTTGTAAAATCAAAGGAAAAAGTAGTGCTGTCATTGGGGTTGCTGTTTTGTAATGGTAAAGCATAGGCACAGCCTGTTTCATGTCAGAGCACTCTCTCTGTGTCCCTGATCCAGTCAGTGCCCAGGTGTAGCTCCAGAGAGCTGCCTACAAGGAGGGGCTGCCTACTGGGGGTCCTGATGCCCTCAGCCCGACAAGCACCACCCCCACTCTGCTGTACTACATCAGGCCTGCTATTCCCAGCCTGCTGGCTAAGCCACCTGCCTCAGAGCCTGATCCAGAGCTCACCAGAGGCAGAGGGGCAAGTCTCCATCAATTCCCAGGAGGCTTTAGATAAAGCCCTAAAATAAAATTATTAGACCACCTTATTTACCGGAAATGAAGGGAAGAACACAGAGGACAAGGAAACCTCCTGGATTGTCTCTAGCTTCCTCCTTGTGTTATCCTTCAAAGCTACAGCTATGGCTGACAGGTAAAATGTCCAGTTTTAAGAGTCACAATATCAGATACTTGATATTATGACAAAGTCACAGGTTAGAATGATTTAAATAAGGATACCTTTAAAATAGCTTAAAATACTTGCAGGGTTTCTGAGAATTTTACAGTATTTGCACACCAGTGGTGGCTTGCTTCAAGTGCAGAAATATGACAGGAACACTGTACAAAATTATGTCAGCCAGATAAAAACAATCCAGGGTCTTGCTGTTGACCTGAGTTGTAGGCTTCAACATAGGTGTCTCTTACAGTTCAGTGAGGTGGCTTGGCCGAGAAATTTGTATCTACTTTGTGGATGAGAGCACCATCAGGCACAGGAACAAGGCTGTCTGCCTTCAACAAGCATCTCTGTAGCAAGTATCTGTTAAGGAGGCAGGTGAGAGAAGGAAAATGATTCATTTGTGGCCACTTGAGATGTCAGGCATGGTCTTTCAGAAAGTCTGGACAAAGCAATGCAATTCTGATTCTGCCCCATGAGGACATATACTATTTAAGACAGAGCAAGGTATTTGCAGAATAAATTATGGTCCAAATGCTGATGTTGACAGTATAATCACTTCTTTTAAAGCACATTAACACACATAAAAGAGATTTGTAATAATGAATGAAATGTCTTTCCCTCTTTTCTCCCCAGTAAATTATAGAAAACCATAGTGACACGCAGAAAATTATAATGACAAGAAATCCTTAATTGTAGCAGCAAGAAGAATACACAAAACAAACCACACTGGAGACAGTAGCTATTAATCTTCTTTGGTATTCCTAGACAAATATTTATCATTTTCACTTTGCAAGTGGAAACTGTTTCTGTGATATTTACAGGTATAATAGAGCTAGAATTCTGAAACTAACAGTTTTTTAGATTCTGGTAAACATGAAAATTTTGTAATGTATGGAAAATGCTACCACTCTAAATCTCTCATAATTTAAGTGTTAGGGAAGGCTCCCCATCCACCTAGCACTGTCAGGGGAATAGCTGGCAAAACCCAGAACATTTGCTGAGTGCAGTGACAGCTGCGTGACATTTATTTCTGGCACACGGTTCCCCAAACGTGCTCATTGACGTTCACTTCATACAGAGAATGTCTGAGTTCTGCTTGGGAGAGACTTAGGGACTCAGCTGACTTTCCATGTCATCTTCAGAAATTCTCTTCATCCTGTATGCACACCGGCAGCTTGCTTTCACTCAGATTGATTGCTGTTTTTCTAGCCTATATTTAATATCTCTGATAGATACTTAATTGCTCCCACTGGGATCATGGCATTTAACTGATCACTATTAGTCTCCCCTCTCTGCTGTCATGCTCTATTGATATTAAGTTGTAGTTTCTATTCACCATGCTCTTCCCCATAACTTGTTTTATAATCTCTCTGCTTTTCCATCTCTTAGTACATTATAGCAACTTCCTGCTTCCTACACTGCCTTGTAACTCTTAAAAGACTGAAATATGAGTTATTTACCTTATACCCAGTATCAACACTCTCAACCAAAAGCCAGTAGTAGCAAGATGGACGCTTTAATCTTACCTATATTTACGAAGCACATCTGTATTTGTACTTACATGGATTAGAAGTTGCATATTCATAATGCTTCTTTGAGAGGAAGAAGATGACTAATCCTGGCATGAGAACAGGAAAGCAGTTGCAGAAACAACATGTGATGAAGTGACCATAATCCCATTCCCCATACCTCTGTGTCACTGCAAGGAGGAGTTAGAGGATCAGAAATAAAGTTAAGACCGGGAAGAAGGGAAGGGTGGGGGGAAGGTGTTTTCAAGATTTAGTTTTACTTCCTTGTCACATGCCCTTTTTCTACTGTTTCACCCATGACGGTAACTGGCGAGTGATCTCTCCCAGATGTTATCCCAACCCACGAGCCTTTCATTCTATTTTTTCCTCCCCTGTCCAGCTGAGGAAGGGCATGACTGAGCGACTTTGGTGGGCACTAGGGAGTACAAGAGTTCATCTTCTGCTCATTGTGCCAAGGTTAGTACTTCAAGTTCTCTTAAGAAAAGCTGTGGACCCCATTCAGCTTTTTGTGGCTCTCATTCAGCAAAGCAATGCAATCGGCACGTTGTCCCTTGCCATCTGCTGTCCTACACTTCTCTCTGCTAAGCTTAAGTTGAACACTTCCAGGGAAATCCAGCCTCTTCGAGGTCTGGAGAGTTTTTGTCATTGGCTTGGCTGCACCAGGACAGCAGTCTGAAGAACCTCTATGAAGTTAAAAGAAGCCCTCCATGTTTTGCAGGTTTTATTTTTTGCCTGCCCCTGGACAAGAAATCACCTCGTAGCGTCCTTAGCTTTAAGCCCACGGGTGCTCTGAAGCCCTTGTTTTGTCAGGGCAGGACAGTGCAACACATGGTACAGGGCTGCCCAGTGCAGGGTCAGGGCACCTGGCCTGGGGTGGCCTGGTGGTCTCTGGGACAGGAGGCTGGGAACAAGGGGGACAGTGACCCCCAAAACAGCCACCTATGGTCACACCACCAGATGTTTGCCTGCATGTGCCCAGACCTAAACCAAGGGTCATATTTGGGCCAGAGCAGAAATTCCCACCTCCCTACTCTGGGATACACGGTGGAGCTTTGATGATGACTGGGACGTCAGGGAGGACTTCCATAGGAGAGGCATTGGCATTCACAGCACAGGTCATACTCACAGGGAGCTTTGCTTTCCCTTTATCTTCTAGACTGCAAATGAATAACCATTTAAACACATTTGTTATTTAAATAAGGCCAAAAAGAGAACATAATTACTATGAAAACCAGTGCACCATGAAACCTGTAACATTTAAATCTAACTGTTGAGCTTAAGAGTTTCATCTCATTACACTTCCAGGAGGTAAAAAGGGGCAAGTGAGTACTGCAGAGGGCAGCTGTGGTGGCATGTAATTCTGTGCTGTAAATCTCTGCAAAACATTTTGTTAGCATCTACCTGCCCTCCTCCCTTGTCATTTTCTCCTTCACCACTTCATTCCTCTTCGAGCATCTGAAGAGACTCTCTGACTTTAACCAAAGAAATATTTCATAACTATTCCAGGCCTCAGAGGATGTCAGAGTACTTTTAACTCTTCTACTGTCTTTGAAGAGATGACATGCCACTGGGACCGTCCTCTAGCTCACAGCCCTCAGAAATGCCAGGAAAACCCTCTTTGGTAAGGAATTATGTATTGTATGTTCAACCCAGTGTGCCTGTCCACGCAGTGTTGTCCAAGCTGGTGTTCTCCATGCCAGAACCTTCTTCCAGAACCAGGACCCACTGAAACTCACCACCATCAGACTGCCTAGGACAGAAAGAGTGACGCTTTCTGCTCTGAGCCAGCGTGAAATGGATGGGAAAAGCTGCTGTGACTCAGCTAAAAGGAATACATTGCAGGAAGAGTGATGGCATCCAAAAGGCTGACAGCAAAATCTGACTCATCTCTCAGACATCCCAGGTGCTTCACTGCAGACCTGGTGAGAGGAAATCGGACCTATTCATACATGTGGCAGTCAATAAATGATGTTAATCAGCCTGGAAGGCAAGAAATGCTGAATGTGACACCAGACACTGCCTAATGTTGCCTCTGCCAGGGAAACAGAAGGAATGTAGGAAAGCTCTACAGGAGCCACAGGGCCAGCAAAAAATAGATCAGTGTTACATAAAGTTCACATTCAATTATTCAGGCTTTGTCTACTTGATGCATTTGAGCCCCAGGTTAGAACAGTGCTTAAACCTGTGTCCAGTCAGAGCCAGCAGTGAATTTGGAGGCAGCACCTCTGAGCTATCCCCAGTCAGAACAAGGGTACCTTGAGTAATTGAGCACAACTGCAGACCTGATTCCTAATTTGTCACACGAGGTCAAGAATGGCAGCACTTCAGAAGTACTTTGAAGCAGTAGTTGTTCCTTGCCAGAACACTGTATATTCTTAGAGAAAATGCAGCTACAGGTAATGTACAAACGCAACAGCAGCTGCTGTGTGCTCAGCAGGAGTCCAGGCAGCAGCAAACACAGGGCCTTGCAGGCACAGAGCTTCAGAGATGTTCTACTTTATTCTACAAGAATGCAATCCACATAATCAGAAATAATAGGGAGCCCAATTTAGTGAGTTAGTCACTGCACAGACACCCAGCAGAAGCTATCCCTGCCCTTTCTCAGCAGTGCCACACCGACATCACGTAGCACTGCACCCTGGAGCTGTCCAGGCTAGCTCTGGTCCCACAATCCAGCTGGGAAAGGGCTGAGTTCCTGCACCCAAACACCGTGTCCCAGTACTGAAGCCAGCTCAGGCCTTGATGCAAGATATGCTTCCAGCTATGTGATATTCATTGAATGTGTGCAAACCAGCCCCTGAACATGCCCAAGAGGGCTTATTGCTACAGACCTGCTTCCCTTGTTGTCCAGAGGAAAGAAATCAGCTAGGACAAGGCTGCTGCTACATGGACAGCATGTGCAGCTGAGGAATTAGACCTTCTTTCCCAAGGACTCCTTGGAAGCAGACAGCAAGTAAAGGTGAATTGTGGTGGCAGCAAGCTCCTCTCTTACTGCTGTCGTTCCCCTTGGACTTTCTCCACCGTAAGATGGGAGCCTAGGAGAAACGGTGACTGGGAGCAGGCTGCCAGCACAGCAGCCTTTAACCTGCTCGTGGCAGGCAGGAGTAGGCCAAGGGCACACAGCTGTCCTCAAAGTCCCCGCGTGATTTAGGATGGGCACTCAGTTTAAATGCCATTATTTACAGAAGCACGACCTGCCAATACCATAGATCTTGCTACAACTACAGGCGATAAATCAATTTAACAGGCAATGAGGGCATAGCTTAGCAGCACTGGTTTCCAGAGGCACCAATAGCCACTCACCCTACAAATGTCAGCCCATTTTAGTTCCAGAAATGCATTGCAGGTGGCACGCTCCTTTGGTAGCACAAGAGTTGTATTAAATAAATTGCACTAGTCCTTGTAGGCAACAGCCAAAAGGGCTGGTCTGAGTCAGCCACCCAGTGTCAGCTCCCTCTACTGCAGTCCTTTGCTCTTCTGAAATGCAGTAAATAAAACTTGCTCCACTGCCAACATTTAGGGGCTGAAACTACCCAGCAGAAAACCTGCACCAACATTGCCTTCACTTTAATATTTTTCCCTTTTTTCCCCCATGGGGGATCTCAGGGTCACCCCACCCCATGAGTGCTGGTGCTACAGGCACAGAGATGTGCACTCATAGGAATGCAGGTGTGTGGCAGAGCTGGGCTGGAACTTCAGAGGAGCTTTCACACAACACTACAATGAAGAGCTACAGAACCCTGGGGATGGACAGCATGAATTGTAGGTATTTGAGAGCCAAGGAAGAGAAAAATGTTGGTGGTGTCCCCACTGACTTTCCAGTTCCCTTTGAGGAAATCATTATTACCACAACCAAGAGAGTAAATTCCAAACGGAAAGAGATCTGTTGCCCCTCATGAACACCAAAACAGGCAGGACCAAACTTGGGGCAACAGTTTGACTCTTCAGCATAACTGCTTAATATGCCATTCACTCCCTCCTCCCTGATCCACAATTTTACACAGCAAACAGCTCTGCCTTTCCTGCCCAGAGCTCCATTCCAGTTAGCTGTGGACTGCAGGGAAACCACCGCAGCTACATCAATATAAAATGGTGTAAGAGAAGGGAGAACCAGACCCTTTGTCTTCAAAAGCTCAACACTAGCCTTAGTGATTTGCATGGGCAGTATTTTCCCATTTAATCCTCTTCACTGTAATTCAGAGAAGTAAAGCAAACACTCTGCAGAGGAAGTAGCTGAGTTTGGCCATTATTTTGTTAACATATGCACACAGTGCTACCCACTGTTATTAACTCAATACACAATCTTTATTCTGTTATTTTAAAAGAGGCAATAGCTGCAGCTTGCATTAAAAATACTTTTCACAAAATACCTTTCACTGTAAAAAACAAAGAAAACTCTACAGATAGTAGAGGAAACACCACAGGCTACAACTTTTCTAGAATCACACACCAGTTTCCCTGATCATAGTAACTCTCTTGAACCCTCACACAATCCAGGGATCTGCATGCTGCTTCCAGTTCCCCTTCACAGAACACATGGTAATAGCGGTGGAAAACAGGGCTGAGTTCTTGTGATTCTTTGGAGCCACCTGGAGCCAACACTGTATCAACACTTTCCTCTTTCTTTTTAGTAGCACCTTTCAGGTGCCAGGGAACCAACAAATCTTGAGAGTGAAAGGAGGTTCTGTTAGTGTGAACAGGCAGTCTGAAGTCTGCTACTGGCTTGGCACCACAGCTTTCATCTTTCAAGCCATTAAGGAGTTGGTCAGACCATGCTGCATCTTGGCTGCTGTTATCAGGCCCTTGGTCACTAAGTGGCCTCTGGGCTGTGCCAGTATTCATTTCCTTCTCTTTGTTTTTACTACCAGTCTTTTCCTTAAGGTATTTAGACTTCTGGTTTTTGTATTCTTGTTCCATTGCCCAGACATAAATGAGTGCTGTCCCACCAGGTCTTAGAAGCCGAGCTAGTTCACGGATAGTAGCCAGTCTCCGCTCCTGGAAAGGAAAAGCAAAAGTGTGAAGCTAGTAGATAAACAAAAAGCCAGGAGAATGAAATAGCAGCATTTCCTCCTAAGATACAATAAAACTTGAAAGGAAGGTGTTTTTTCCCACTATTTCTTTTCATTCATAATATAGCCCTCATCACTGCGTGAAACTCAAGACATTTTCCTAGACACAATTTCTTCATCAAGACATCATTCATATGATGGAGTGAGCTGTCCAGGGCAGTGGTGGATTCACCACCCCTGGAGGTATTTAAAAGACCTGTAAATGTGGCACTGAGGGACATGGTTTAATGGTGAACTTGGGAGTGCTGGGTTAACAGCAGGACTTGATGATCATAAAGGTCTTCTCCAGCATCAATGATTCTACTATTCTCTTTCCTTTTGAAAATAGTTCTGTGCTGAGCAGGATTTCTTGGACATATCAGCCCACCTGGAAAAGGCAGACACCTTTTCAGGAAGGTGATTCAGTACTTAAAATCCCAGATTCAGATCTACTGTACCTGATGATGCACAGGCTAAATTTGCAGCTGAAGGGGTCAGATTTACAGCTTAAACACAGGTCCTCTGACCACACGAACAAAGATATGTCTGCCTTCTCCTAAACAGAGTTCCTTATACATTTTTGTACTGGATTTGGAATCATTCACTGGATTTCTGGTATGGAAAGATCCGTGGGGCCCCTCTAAGATGGTCTAGAAGCTTGTTACCATGGCACAGCTCCTGCCAGGAGAACCTTACCCAGCCCAGAGACACAGCAGACTGGTGAGTAGTCTCCCTTTTGTTTGAAGATGGACAACGAATGCACAGATTAAAAAAAACAAAATCACGAGATCTGCCCAAGATCTGAGCCTGGAAACAATATATATCTTGATTCCCAAAGCAGGGCCCCCTTCTCCAGTGTCATTAATTGCAAGCACATGAAAATGAAAACCAAACATCAGGACCAAAGCTTCAGGGGGTGCAAGGGCCTCTGACAAGCAGAGAAAGTCTAAGAAGCAGCAGTAGCACAACAGCTTAACTCTGCTCTGACAACTGCTTACACCAAATGCAAACCTTAGATTTCTTCCCATTTTGTTCTTGCCTTTGCTTGTGCTGCAGTATTGGCAGCTCTGCAGAGCAATACAACAGGACAGTGGAGCAGAGAGGGGTGACTTACTGCTGTTGAGAAGTGGTGTATTACAGCAATAGAGATGCAGGCGTCACAAGAACCACTGCGGATTGGCACTGACAGGGCATCACAGACAAACGCCTGGAAATGTTTTTCTCCACAAATATCCACCAGGTTTTTACTACGATCACAGCCAACCTAGAATAGAAAATGTTTCATTAAGCTTTTCATAAGAGGATAATTACAAGACTGGAATGTGATTTTCACTTGATGCTTACAGTAGTAAAAGTCATCACAGTCTCCCACTGAGGGAATACAGTTTAAAATCAAAACAAGAGCAAGTGTGAGAATACAGCCCTAAGAGGACTGTATAGTTCCAAGGTATAGACAAAAAATACCCAACCTTGATACTTACTTAAAACAAAGATGAAAGACTGGATACTAGACAGCTTATTATAGCACACTGCCTTTGAACCAGCTTAAGACAGACCAGGTTTCAACCTAACTTTTCTTCAAAACCATTCAAGGTGTCTTGAAATGAGCAAAATGAGGTGATCTAACCTCAGTATTTTCTTTACATTTCAACTGCTATTTGTAATTTGACGACATTTGAAGTACCCAAATACTGAACTCACAAAAGCTGACCTACAAGTGTAAACAACTATCCAGTGACTTTGCTGGCATCACCAAAGTATGGCACACAGCTTCACTCATCACCCAGGTTTTGTCATTTCAGTGTAAGTAAGGAAGTGCTCAGATATCATCTTCTTACCCCTCAGTATCATGATCCACAAAAAATCTAAGTACAACATAATTTTCCAAGGCTCTCTACAGTCCAGTGAAGTGAGCCCTAAGAGCCATTACTGTTTTCATAAAACATTAATGTTTTTCCCCCTTTAAACCCTGCCCAGTGTCCACATCAAAGGCAGTAAGACAAAACTTACCATCTGAAAAATCAGCATCTATAAGTGGTTTTTTACATGCTTGCATAAAAACAATAAATCTAAATTGATCAAGACGCCTTCTGAAAGAAATAGAGTGAGGCATGCGCCCTTCTTTTCATGTCTGCCATGCACACTGAATACTCAAACCAAAGCCCTGCTACCAGGTTGTATATCAAACTTTGCTTGTATGAGAATAATAAATTTGTTTGTTTTCAATGACCAACAACAAGTAGATAGCAGAGAAAAGGTTCGGAATCCTAAATAATTATTGTTGACAGCGTTTATTGCATTTGACACCGAAAGAATACTAAACCATCTTCGATGCAAGAAGAATAGCAAACAACTTGCTCTATCAACCAGAAGAGACAACAGTGCCACTAAAATCAAAAACCTCTTTCGCAACGATTAATGAAAATATATTATTTTCCATCATAATTTTTCATTTTACCCATTCAAATCCTTTTATCTCTCAGCCTACCATTACAGTTTTGAAGAAAACCAGAATTCTGTTCCAGTTTTATGTCCTGAAAGCTTACCAGTGAGCTGCCTTGTACTCTGGTCCCTGACTTTTGATCCAAAGTAAATGAAACAGCTGTGAAAATGCCAACCTGACAACACAAGACAAACCTCCACAGAAACTATGAATATGTACGTATTATCCTGCCAATTAACAGCAAAAAGACCTGAAAAGATCAATCCTAACATTGCTTTCTTCACTTTCATTCCTTGGTCTCTCGCATTTACTAAAGCACAGAGTGAATTGCATTGTTTATGAATAAAAAAAGGAAACTCTTCTTTACTTGAAAGCAAACAAATTCCCATCATTTGACACTGGCAGCCAACTGAAGTGTCTTTAAATTACTCTGACAACCTGCACGTTAGTGATTGCACACCTCATTACCGGTACCTTTAACTACTTCTGCAATTAAGACATTGGCTTGCAGTACTTAATAATAAAACTCAAAGGACCAAATTCACTGCTGGCAGAAGGAGGAAGAAGAATACTTGCAGCTTCCACTGACAGCAAGCTTTCCCAGAAAGAATTGCTTTGGTCCTCTACATCTATAGTGAAAATGGGATGGATAATGGAACACAATCCCCCATTCCCAAAATGACCTTGAAAAAGACTACAATGTATATTGATGAAATCCAATGAACTGAGAATGAGAACAAAGGCATGACTGCCAGAATGCAAAGTCCTCATTTGCATCTAAATTATATCAAATATCATGAAGTCAGGTTTACTTGTATTGACATACTTTCTAAAGCAAATATATATCCAAAGCAAAAATATGCTGTTTAGCAATGAAAATGGAGACCTTGAAACAGAACACTTTGAACACACAGCTGCTCTAAAATAGGTATATTAGGCTAAAACTTTACGTGGCTTTAAATATGAACATGACAATAGGTGCTGTGCATATATGCATAAACGGTGAATACAGGGAGTCACCACAGATGCTTGGTGCTGAAGCTAGGCAACTTCAGCATCCTTACTAGGATTATCTCTGTGTGATATTTCAAAATGATTATAATCCAGACATCCATTCCCACATCCCTGCCTTTTTGGGAAGTACCTCCTCTCTTCACCACTTTTTGTGATGTAAACAATGGCTCACAGGAGGTCCAGAGTGGCCACTGACAGGAACTGCGATTGAAATCCATTTGGATTTCAGGCACTGATTTTCAGTATATAAGGATAAATACTAACTGCATCCAACCCTTATTTTAAGACAGGAAATCTGCATTACTATGGAGGCCTGTAACTCTGTGACTAGAACCCCAGCAAACACAAAACTTAGGAAAGGGGCAAAGGTATGTCACCAGGCATTCCACACCCTCTCTGGGCACACTGGATAATGCAAACCTTTAGACAACCAAAATACAAAAAAAACCAAACAAAACCTACCAAGATACAAGAGGAGAAGGGAGGGAGAAACAAATATAACACCTGTGACTTGTCTGAGTTTGCAGTAGCTCTGTACTGGCTTCCTGGAAGTGGATAACACAGGCAGTTATGCCATCTTGCTCCTTCATGTTCCCATGCATCTTCACCTCCACCTTTTCAGTGAGGAGTAGCTAAAGTAGATTTTATAAAATCTGCTTAATGCAGTGGTTTGGTATAGATCATTAGGGAGCAAAAGACACTAACAAATAGCTTGCTTTGTAATGATGCTGCAAATCTCCAAAAGATAAATCCTCTTGCATGCTGAAATAAAGATAGGTTAAGACAGGTAGAGGTTACCCACCACTATGTATTTTCTTTCTACATTATCTCATTGTAACTAACTCAGCCTGGTACACTTAGTTCATTTAAGTATCTGGGAACCTGATTTATTCAGCACATTACAAAGCGATGAACAAAACAACATCTAATTCAGAAATCCAGCCACTGAATGGAATTATGTGGCTCTCCAGAGAAGCACCTCAGCTATAACTAATAGCACGAGAAGCTCAAGAAACCGAATTACATTCCAGCAAACAATTAGTCTGAATCAGGCTTTCAGCATTCCTTTCATGTAGTGTTTTGTTTTCCCATTGCATATAGTCAGGGTATCTCTGAAAGCAAAATGCTATGCCTAAGACCCGGAGTTCATTTCTCAGTGACAAAGCAACAGAACCAAGTTGAGTAATTCAGCATTCATTCTGCTTTTGTGCTGCTCTTGCCAGTTCCTTCTGAGCTCTCTTCCCAGATCTCTCATCCATTTAATGACTGTTATTCATTGAGAGAAAAGGGCAGGGAAGGCTCATCTGTCTTGCCCTGCAATTGCTAAGAACCAGGTATACATTTACTAATTGGTTTTGTCCCTCCTGCTTTTACCCACTACTAAAAAGTCCTTGGGAGAGGAATCTATTCCCAATCTGTACAAACTCAGTGCAACTAAAACCCACCCAACATTATGCAACCACACCACAGTAAATATTCACTCTCTTTCTTCCCCACACTCTGGAAAAATCAAATTTTTATATAGGTCTAGTGGACTGCAGTTTGGGACAGTAATGCAGAAAACAGAGGTGCACATCACACAGCAAAAGGGGGTCTTACAAGGTCTTGTGAAATATAAATGACATTACCACCTACCTCTGAAAGACACACACAACAGAAATAGGAATATCTGTATTAAAGCAAATCATTTTGGCTCCTCTGTTGCCATAATTTTTTTCCTGTCATCAGTACTCTGTCAAATAGAGTAATTTCTTTATATGAAAAGAAAAAATATCTACCCTGTGGCATTTTCAGTTATTTGCCATTGAATTTCCTACCAATTTATCAGTTCAACTAAAAATATAAACCACAAATTTGAAAGACTTTTCATTCACACTTTAGCCCTGTGAGGATGCTGAACATTGCTGCAGAGACTTACACATCATCACACCTACTTGAACACTGGAAACAAGGAGACAAAGCTAAAGCACATAGAAATTGATGAGATCATTGCAATAACATCAATGAAACCATTGTGGTAATTGGGGAAATGGCTAAGGCTGAAACACAGTGTTCCATAAAAATAAAAGCTCTGCTTAAAGATATGAATGTTAAGCTTGAAAGCACTTAAAATAAAATCTGTTAAAATAATTCCCCCAAATGAGGTTGGATGGGAAGAGAATTGTGGAAAAACAACCCTAAGGACATGTCTCTTTTTTGCATTCATTTTAACAATAAAGAGATGGGCAAGACAGAGAAAGTAATCAGAAACTCTATTAAATTCAACCTTTCTCTAGCTTTTGTGCTAGCTACATCAGACATGGATTCCATCTTCAGCAGAAACATTTTTAACCTGAATTTGTTGTGAAATTGCTGCTCTCTCACTATGTCAGAATAATGCAGGCATTACAGCACTGTCACTTTTGCTGAGCATAGATGGACTCGTGCATTTCATTGTCACACTGGATACTCAGGTAGATAAGGCTGCATGTAATCATACAGAGAAGCTGAAGCAAGTACAGTAGCACAGGCCACAGTGGAGATATTTTCAGACAGTACTCGAAGATTAAAACCATCAAGAGAGCTACCTTAGCTTTGATCTACCATTAGCACTGCTACCTAAAGCATAAAAGTGCACAATAACCTGTAAAGCATATTGCTTGCCTTCCGGAAATGCTTGCCTCAGGTTTTCAGGACTTCTGAGTCAAAACACCCCAAGCTACGGAGCTGTGCCAACAGTGCTCTACCCAATCCCTACACAACCCCTAATTTCACAGTGCTGGTTTATTGCTTCTTTCCCAACAGGAGCTGGGCTAAGAGCTCCAATACATTGTGCACAAAAAAAGAGATGAAGAATTGACTGAGGTTATGCCAGGTTTTTATGCCTCCAACTAAAGAGGAGTAAATGAGGGAGAAATCAGATGCCCTGCATCTAGACTAGAGCACTCCATTTATCCCAAAAACGCACCTGATATATAAAACATTCTGTAATCCCTCAATCTCATCTCTATGCCTAAACCATGGTAGATGGAATTAACAGCACTTGAGCTACCTTGTCAGAAGTTTAAAAACACCTGTAAACACAACATACACCAGGTTTTCTTTAACCATACTTCGGCGGCTACAGAAAAATCAATCTAGTAGAAAGGAGTCACATCCATCCTCCTGAGGCTCTCTGCTGACTTGTAGATGAAAACAACCAAATGCATAGTCTAGAGGCTATCTCCATCTAAGAACCACTAGTTGTCACCAGTAGAAAATAAAATGTTGAGGGAGGCCAACTGAATGAAGCAATTTCCAGATTCTATTTTTCAACTGTTTCAACTGCTTCTTTAATAGTTTCCTCCCTTTCACTGTAATTTTTCATGGTTTTATTTCTCCTGCAGACATATATGAAATAAATGGTAACTCCTAAAGTAACAGAGGAGAGAAGGTGGCTTTCCTTTGACTGCCAGCCAATATGTGATCTTTCCTTTCCTTAGGTGGTTAACTGTGGGCTCCAGAAAAGAGACTGGTGCTGGCAATATCTGAAGACAGCATCTTGCATTAATTTCACTTTAAAAGTCTTCCACAAACCTCTACAACTGCAATTTACCAAATCCATTCTAGGACCAGTCAACCTTCATGATACCCTGATAAATGTTTCTCCTCTCTAGTTAGGCTGGCTGATTTTTCTTACAGGAGTCAGGACTAAAAGACTGAAAAGTACTGAAATTAATAATTACACTCAGGCTACAGCAGTCAGGCATAAAGATGACTACTCATTAATTGGACGATGTTGTTCTAGCCCATAAGAACAGTAAGGGAGATAATTTACTAATATAAACAGGTTTGTAAATAACAACTTATCTTTTTTAGCTGAATATAAATAGGAGGACAGCAACTCCGGAGACAGACAAATAACTCCAAGTTTTATTATCAATAATGAATGCTTTGCCCTACGTAAAAGTTTTCAAGCCTGACAGATTTCAGAGTGTTTCACAGGACAAACGTGAAAGAACTGGACAATCCTGGAATAGGAGAGGGCAGATACTATAACACACACTTCTCTGAGATTTCTTTTGGGTTAAAACAATGGCAAGTTTGACTCTTCCCCCACTCCCCTCCCCTTCATCCCCAGGAAATGTCTTTTAAGTATTTGCAATGAAAGCTATCTCTTGGTTCATATTTGTATATACTTCATCTCTCCCTGACAGGAAGGGAGAAAAGTGAAACTACACTAAGTACAGACTGTGAGACAGCAAAAGAGAGAATATGAGCAAGAATGATGTCAGAACTGTCTAAAAGCAAAGAAAAGGGAGTGAGAGAAAGGCTAGCAATCTATACCAAAGTTTTCCCTGTGAATTTTAGGTTAGCGTATTTACTGGGCCTGTGCACAGAGCCAGAGGTGGAACAGCCAAACATGACATCATTCACAAATGAGTCGTGTCACCAGGCCACGGGGAACTGAAGAGGTCATATGAAAAATAGTGTTGCCCATGGAGATTTCACCCACCCACCAACCAAGTGAAAATCTTGTTGGAAGCATTCAAATTGCCCAACCATTTAATAAATTTATTCAACAACAATGACAAAAAAGGCTAGACCACCCATTACAATTTTTCAATCCACTGCACCCATTACTATTTTTCTAAACATATTTTGAATTACAAAGCAAAAGTGGCTTCGAAAAAAAGAAAAAGGCAATGCACATAATGAATACATGGGGAAACTTAAGACAACTGGTAATTGATCTTGGATCAGGAAACAGCTTTCTGTTCTCAGCATTCTTCCAGCGCCAACCTGAACCTCCAGCATGCTACAAGTGCATCACTGAATGAACACCAGAACCAAGGAAAATAAATGACAGTAGCTAGTACTTACCATGTACAAATCCTCGTTGATGCTTAGGTACTTCCCATTACCACAACCAATATCAGCCACTATTGACCCTGTTGGCAGGGACCTGAGAAACTCTACAATTCGGGGCCATGGGCTATGCCTGGTACTGCTGAAGTGTGTGGCAATCTCTTCATAGACCTTGTGTACGTATTCTTGCTCCAGCTTTGAGGCTTCCATCTCATTCTGGGGAAATGAAGGTTGCACCAGTCTCTGCTGTCCTTTCTGGCTGTCACAGACAGATGGGTAAACTAGATGTAGGAATGGATACGAAATACTAAGTTTTTTAAAGCAATTCCTCATTGATTAAGCATATTTAGCAAAATTAAATTAAAGGTGAAATACTAAAATGAAAAAAATGTTTCATTCCTCCTTTATCTTTTAAAAACTGCAACGCAGGTCAAACTGCAGAAGTGTTTGAGATGACCTGCAAACAAGTAACCTGCTCACAAGTACCAGAGGCTGTTTGCAGTGATCATTAATCTGCTATGTTCATGATGTTTATGTTCTCAAAACTGAGATAGTGCCCCCAATGCCAAAGACCATGACATCATCGCAATTCAGCCTCTGAAATTCTGTTTGAAGGGCATAAATGGACTTCAGTTCCATGTAATCATTGAGCCACCTGTCTATTATTATCTCTACTGCCCTAAGGCATTTTACATGGCTCTGTCACTGCAGATATGACTGCTTCTCCTTCTCTAATGTACTTATTTTCTCAAAATTACAGGCCCCTTCAAATAAAAAATTATCAAAACTGAGGAACATTTGAAGAATAGTAGTTATTTCTATTCTGCTACATTATTAAGCACTTGAAACACCAATGAAACGCAAGACTCCAGATTACTTGCCTGGCTTTGGAGCCAGAAAAATACCTTCCTGTATAGAGGAACTCCAGCAACCACATGAATGCAACCAATTCAAGCCATATAGCATGCTATGAACCATCCAGAAGTAGCTATGAGGACTGCCAAAACTACCCAAAGGAATAACATGATTTGCTCACAACAAAAAAAGCTACCTATTGGTGATAAATAACAGTTTTGACTTGAAGGTTGTCTCAAGACACTTACTGCAATTGCAAGGGCTTCTTCTCACTTTCCTGAATGTAAATGATGTCCTTGTTTCCCTTCGATTTAATGTTAAATCTCCAACATCAGCAGTGATTGTTCTAACTTTTTGCCCAAGCTCTGATGCTTGAATAACATCGTATTTTCTGGGTGTGATCCTAAAATAAAGCAACACAAAGGAATAATTCAATTTGCATCAGAAAAAAACCCAATCCATCTTTGTAAGAAAGCAATTCTTACACTCTGAGAGAAATGTGATTACAACATCCTATTTAACAACATCCATAACTTCTGCCTCTCAATTTTCAACTTATTCAATTTCACAGAGAAAAGAGATGACACATAAAGTAATGACATGAATTAAAGTGTTGTTTAATTGCATGTAATTACATTTCCCTTTCCTCCCGCTCTTTTCTTCCATAAAGTTTGATTGTTTATTTGTCTAATCTTGTGCACCTAATTTTTATAATATATTTATTTTTGTCCTGGTTTTGGCTGGGATAGAGTTAATTTTCTTCTAAGCATCTGTGCTAACAGCAGCAGTGATGTGTTTTGGATTTAGTATGAGAATAACGTTGGTAACACACTGATGTTGCAGTTGTTTCTCAGCAGTGTTTACTCTAAGCGAGGACTTTTCAGTTTCCCATGCTCAGCCAGTGAGATGGGGCACAAGAAGCTGGGAGGGAGCATGGCCAGGACAGCTGACCTGAGCTGGCCAGAGGGACATTCCACACCACAGAGCATCGTGCTCAGTGTATAAACTGGGGGGGGAGCTGCCCGGGAGGCACCGATCGCTGCTGGGGATGGGCTGGGCATCTGTCAGTGGGTGGTGAACAACTGCACTGCGCATCACTTGCTTCTCCTGGGTTCTGTTCCTCTCTCTCTCTCTTCCTTTCATTACTATTCGAGGACTTCCCAATGTCAAAAATAAAATGTTGCACACCGTCTTGCTTGGCATAGAGTGGATTTACTATTGCAGTGCCAAGAATAGAATTTTGCCAGGCTACCCAACCAAACATGAAAAACATCACTAATGAACTTCATCAGAAAACTCCAAATTTTACTTTCACTTATGAGTCAAAAAGAGAATACATCTTTTGTCCTCCTTGATGACACTGCATAGCTTATTTCTAAACCACATGTTTCTCTTTCAGAGAGAACTGAACACAAGTGCCTTTCCTGTGCACTTTGTTAATGGGGTCAAAACAAAGTCTCTAAATCCTTGGCATCCGAGTATACACACTGAAAACACGTCCAGAATAATTGCAAAACTGACTCTTTTGCTCTTATGATTTGACTTCTGAGGTGTAGATAAAAGGCTTCACAAATGTTATTAAATACACTTTGACATTACGTACACAAGTGAATTAGCTACAACTTCTTGCTGGATGATTAATTTTTATTACAATATGACGTTCCAGTGGCACAATGGAAAGCTTACTCCAGTTGAGTATCTTGACCCACTGCAGCTTATAAAAACATAGAAAAACTATATTTAGGAAAGGGGGACAAGCACCGGCATGAGAATCACTTGTACATGAGTAGAAGGATCTGAGATCTTCATTTTCAATGTCGTTTATTCAATGGTTCTTAAAAGACAACCATCAGTTGAAGGTACAAGGGAGTTAAGTAATAATCTCATTGCAGGTTTTAATAGACAGGTACACTATTCCAACTTGAATGGCTGCTGGCCAGTACTGCAAGTGCCCAGCATGAATCCTTCTGCCTCCTGGGAGTGTGGCTGCCCAGAGCCAGCTTGGAAGGAGCAGAGCTGGCAGCCCTGGAGAAACCTGAGGCCTGAGCAAGGGCGAGCCCTCCCTCCCCTGGGAGCTGTGTTTAAGTGCAGGCTGTCCCACTGGGCCGTGCTCCAGTTACAGCCCCAGATGGATTCCCAGCTCTGTCTGTGCATGGCCACTGCCTCGACCCCTGGGCTGGTGTTCCAACCTGGCCTCAGCCTGGCCCATGGAGCTGCCTGATGCCTGGGGTTGGGGACTGCCCAGCAGCTTCCCTGGCCAGCAATGTCACTGACATGGAAACTGCACTGTGTTCTCAGAGCTGTACATAACCTTTCCAAAAGACAACTGACAGTATTTGACAGGACAGCATAAAAAGCTTAAAACGCTGGTATCTGTGTTCAGTCCTGTATATCAAACAACAAGGGAGTTCACTGCCCTGGGCTTCCATAATGATGCACATCAGAAGTACCAAGTGCTTTTTAAACTCTTCAATTTAACAAGGGAATATACAGGTGGTATAAGATCTCTATAAAAATTAACAACATAAAGGTTATCAGGGAGTTCATATTCACCCTTCTACATAATACATTTTAACCAGCAAAATTAAAAAGCAGAAAATTTTCTGCCAGTAAAAGGATTTGGTGTTTAATTTATACAGAATGTAATCAGTGTCTCCAATTGACTGCTGAACCAGTGACTTCTTAGGTCAAAGGAAGAAATGCTTACTATGGACATTTCTGTCCAATACAGGGTTGCCATACTCTCCTGAAGTGCATTACTGTCACACTCAGAGCTCACCAAGGTTTCAGACTTTTTACCAATTTCAGCACTCCAATTGTAAGTATCTCCCAATGGTGTAAGATTTAAAAAGGATATACTTAAATTCTACAATAAGCAAAGCCCCAAGACATATTTCAAGAAATCTCTTTCCAGCATCCCAAAACTGCTCAATGCAGTCTTACCAGCAGCTAAAGTGTCCCTAAAGCAGCTGGGAATAGCTCAGGAAGACTCTCCTCTGTCAACCTCAGGCTCCCAGTGCAGGGGAAGTCACTCTCTTAAACTAGCCCCTCTCTCAAGGCTTTGGCATATGTGATCCAATGGGAAAAGTTGTGGGCTGAAAAGAGAGAAAGGGAATGGTGACACTAATTGCACTACAATCAATTCTTTGCCAGCTCAGAGTCATTGAGAACTTTCACACTGCAGATGTGAGAGCGATTTCCGACTGAAACTTCACTTGTGACAGCAGCAGGAAACTGCACCTCAGGGACTGCCAATTAGCTTCCTAAATCCCCAAGTTTTTCAATTTAACCTGAGCAGCAGAGTGAATTTGTATATTAATTATAAAACTTTTCTTGATTCCTTTCAGAGCAATTTTAAATACGGAATGTCATTAATAAAGCAAACAAACAACATTTATCATTCCTCTGTTATCAGCAATGCAGGGACTCTTACACATACCCATGTGTCCACAGGTATCTTGATTCTCCAGTCATCACCAGTAAACTGCATCGGGGCAACATAATTGCCACTGTTTGGCCATCAGGGTGTTTGAAATCCATCACAATCTGAAAAGAAACAAAACCAGTCACCATGAATGAGCATGACTTACAGAGCTTCATATACAAACCAGGTATTCTCAAGTCATAGCTTTGTTTGTCTCTCTAATGTGTTCAACCACATATTGCTATGAAACAGCTACATATTTCCTAGGGATGCAAAAGTCTCCAGGTCTCCTATCCTAAAGCTCTCTCCCTTTCAGCACTGTGTTCAAACCTCAGGCAGTCACAAATATATGTATATAGAGATAATTAAAATTATATATCAATTTCTTTTCACAATAAAACCTTTGTAAGAATAGTCGCTATTCAATTTCTGTGTGTACCTTTGAGGCAGGAAAGGACTGCCATCCCTCAACTAAAGGCAGCTGCATAAGAGAAAGAGAGGGCTCATTTGCTGTATCTCAAGCATACGAAAGTTACGCACCTGGACTAAGGCCGTCAGCTACTGTTTTTTTGTGATGTCTATGCAGAGAGACAAGTTTCTCCACAGGGTTATTCATCCTAGTGTAAAATGTAGAGCTAAGCGATGTGGAATGACCCGATGCCCTCTGGAAATGCCTATCCCTTCACAGCAGAGGAGCTGAGACAATTAACTCAGTAGATACATAACACTGAGATAAGCAGTATTAGGTGAGAGAAATAATTTCCAACCTGCCCACATTCTTGGAGGTTCGAAGCACAACAAGCACATCCCAAGATCCTGACTAACATGCCAGCTACCAGACCATCCTTTTATTATCTGCCATCTGGCTTCCAGCCATGGCAATATACTGAGGTAACGCTTTCAGCTTTATTCCAATTTCACAGCCCAGATGGCAGTGGTACATTTTGCTTCTGCTTGGACTAGGAATGTTATCCTTTTACATTTCCCAAATGAGAGAAACTCTTGCTGTGGAAAATAGGGAGCAGGTCATTTAAGCAAGCCAAATGAGTTACAGAAGACTTACTGAAAAAGAAAAGTGGTCAAAAACTATTCAGGTCAGCAGTTCCTGGTACAGTGGAGAATTAGCACCATGAAAATGCTGCCATCTGATTTGTAACCTACTAAGTATGCAATTTAAAAGCAGACTTACTGCAGTATGCCAGATTGAAACAAATTAGGCAGTTCTGCTTCTGCGTACAAATGCATTTAACAAAGAGAAAACAGTGGTGCAACAATCAGTCATTCAGCACAAAAACCCAGCAAGACAGAGACTGAATAAGCAAGACTCTCAAACACCACAAATTGCCACTAACAACAATTACTATTTAATGTTGTGCACACTGAAGCAAAGCCCAATGGCATTTACATCTTTAGGAAAAAAATTATTTATGCTGTACTACCACTCACATAGAGTGATACAGCCTCTTCTCCTGTTGCGCTATCATAATTTAAGGCAAGAAGTGACAAGAGCGACAAACAGTGGGGTTGAAAAGGGTAGAGAGATATCGGGGAAGAGGAATAAAGCATAATTATAAGCTCTGATTAATGATCATGAAATACTTCAATAGCTACACAAATAGATGAATGGCAGCCACTTTCTACTGTACTGCTTCCCTTGCACTTCGGAATTTCTTCCAGGAAACCTCAAAGAAGCATGGGGTGAAGAAGGAGAAAATACAGCAGGCTTTCCAAATCTGATGAGGATGCTGTCAGGTAAAGCACAAGTAGCAGCAAGTCTCTGTGAAAAGATGCAGCTATCTGGCAAGGCAAATAAACCAGAAGATAACTAATCAGGACTGGCAAGTAAGGAAAGAAAAAAACATGAAAAGAAAAGAAATGTGGAGTGAAGTGGAAGGATGAAATGGGTGAGATGATGGCCTCAGTCTGTTTTTTGCCTCTCTGGCTCACTGGTACTGGGGACAGGTGTGAGGGGACAAGATAGAGACTGGGTTCTTCAGCAGTATGGCAGAATAAACTGAACACAAGAATGTCCAGATTTCTTCCTGGAAGGAATCCCGTTACCCCACTAGTCCTCTTTCTGAGTCAGTAGTAACTACAAACATCTGCTCTTGCAGATGATGTTAAAGACCTGCACTTTATCCATGAATCAATGAGGAGATCCCTACTGGGTCCCCTGCATTTCCAGTTCCCATCTCCCTCCAGGGCCCAAAAGAGGACCTTGTTCCCTTTCACTTCCACATGCCAGGCTGGCGACTCCATATGAAGTAGTGGGAAACAACAGTACCTCAAGCTCCTTGCCTTCTCTGCTGTTTCACCTCATGCATCTCCAATTCCTTTTCCCCCACCATGTGTGTGGCCCCAGAATCTCTCGACAGCAGATGCTCCTCAAACCCTGTCCTGTAAACAACTGTGCATCCAGAACAACAGAGGTTCAAGAGTGCTCTATAGCAGGTTACATGTTGGCAATGAGAGGCCACAAAACTATCCCTGGCAGCTGGATTTTCAGGCAGCAGTGGCAGGAAAATGAGAAGAGAAGAGAAGAGAAGAGAAGAGAAGAGAAGAGAAGAGAAGAGAAGAGAAGAGAAGAGAAGAGAAGAGAAGAGAAGAGAAGAGAAGAGAAGAGAAGAGAAGAGAAGAGAAGAGAAGAGAAGAGCATGTTCTCCTGGCTGGATTTCAAATACACTAAACCAATAAGAAATACATGAAACAAAATTTCTGATGGTGCAGAATTTGAGGCTGAAAAGCAAGAATTTATCTTGGTAACATCTAGTCCTCACCAGAACAGAATCCCAGCTGTGTTCCTGCTCCCTACTCTTCTGGGAAGGGAAAACTTCTGTACTATAATCTCATTTTGTGTGGCTCCTCCCCATCTAACTGAATTTCATCCTTATGAGAAGCTATGATTATTTGGGAAGGAATATATAAATAAAGGATTAATTTACTTGCAAATGGGCAATGACATCAAGTAATTAGTAGTAATTAAAAGAGTCAAAAATCCAAATCCAAAACTAACTTTTGCATATAAAGCAGACTGAGGTCCTCAGCTAGAATATATTAAAGTTTTGCACTGATCTATTATTAATAAATTTGACATTGCAATTGAGACAGAGAATAAAATTTAAGGAACATCTGAAGAAAATTTGTATAATTCCTATGCCTCAGTCCTTTACCTAGATTAACTGCACCTGAATGCTTAAAAAACCAAGCAGGTGTACTTCTTCTATCCTTTGTTTACAGCACAGTAAAGAACATTTAACCCAGAAGGATTTTTGAAGAATTCTGTTCTTATCTCTGGCAAGCCTGTTACTGACTGAGGTAGATAACATTCCCACACTCCTCTATGTGTCTTTATCCTGGCAGAGCATTCTCAATTGTCACTGTCAAATACACACACACACACAGAAGATTAAGGCATTTGGTCCTCTTTTTAATTTACTAAGGACTTACAATCAATAAAGGAACTTTGCCACTGCTGAATCAATCTGCTTCATGACAGCTTTGCTCCACAGGAGCTATTTCCAATTACTATTTTTGTTTTTACCTATTTTCTTTTTTCTCTTAGATGGCAGAGTCAATAAAGATCAAATTTCTAGCGAGCTCATGGTGCATCATCCAAGGATTAAAATCAAAAAATAAAAACAGTGGGTGCTATGTTAGTTTTACCCTTTTTCCTTCTATTATGGAAAAAGTGTGTCTCTAAATATAACCAAAAAAAACCGTAAAAGAAACAAACAGCTAATATCTACTTGTGTTTTTAAATAACTTGTCATGATGCCAAGTTATTTAAGAGAGAGTCTTCATGACAAGGGAGCACACGAAGCAGTAAACAACTTTCAAGAATGGCTAAACATCAAAGCAAAGAGACACCCACATCATGAACATTGTTCCTGTGGCACAAAATACGGCAAAGTGCAAAAATCAGAAAATAATCCAACATAAGAAGGGAATAAAGTATCTTTTTCTTAACACCTCAGGATGCAGAAGTCTGCACCACCTTTCAATGCAGTGGTACTGGACTTCATGAAAGAGTAGGAGGATGAAGGTGAATGACTGGTCTATCAAATAAGTGAAGATTCAAAGGCAAAACAGAAATAATGCAACAGAGCTATAAGGACAATGTCAATAAGAATTTCACAGCTACAGTGGGGAATGACAATTATTTTTCTAAGCTTTGTCTCTGATGCAATTTTTATTTGATGTTAATAGACTACCTTAGACGAAACATACTCTAAAGCTAAAAAAAGTACAATGTGGAATGCTTCTCAAGTCTCTGACATTATTTACTGAATTTTCAGAGAGCAAAGACAGATTATCAGCCTACATAACAGTTTCCCACATGTAAAACAGATGAAAAAGAACGTCTGCTTCAAAGACAGCTGAGAGGTTTAAAGCCCACACACAGAGCTTGAACAACACAGCGGGGCTCTGTGCAGAGACAAGAGCTTGCTGGCTCACACAGGACCAAGGCAATCAACTGGTAACACACAGCACCTTTCACTGCAAAAACCATGCTAAATTCTAAAATTTGTGATTCAGAAAATGCTGAATTTTAAAAGGAAAACAATTAGGATTATCTTTCCTGAATAATCCATATCATAGCAAATTTACCTTATGTAATACATGCAGATATTTACATTCTATGTCATGTTCTCTGGCCATACTTCAGAAGGCGAGTGCAGCACTGACAAAAGTGACAATGAACTATTTCAGTACTGCCTTTCTCAAAAATCTTTTAACACATGTGAAGGCCTCCCCCATATCAGATTTATACCAAAGCACACCATCTCTTGCTAAGCCTGTTCATCCACTTAGGCACTTGGTGATGTTACTTAGATGCTTAATATATTTACTAGGCTTTCTTTCTTCAAAAATTGTATTCAATTTTCCATCCATGCAATATGTTACCATCTTCCTGAATTCTCTGTGTCATTTCAAGTATCTATGCATTTCTTCCTCTTAATCAAACTCTAGCATATGAGTGTTTAAAAAATATTTCAATATATGGACAGCACTTCATTCTTTTATATCTGAGGTCTCACCTTGTTATGATTTTCTTGATAAGCCCATGGAATTGAGTGGATCCACTGAACAGCACACCAGTATTTCTCCTAGTTATTCTGTATACCATTGACTCCATGATACTAACTCCCTTATTGTCTGGCCTCTGTTTAAAAGATTCAGGTAGTGCATAAGAAGAGAAAAACTATTGTAATTTTCAAGCTAACCACGGTTGGATGGAGGAGTTTCTAATCCTCTGCAGGCCTTGTCACAGCTAACTGAAATGTACACCACTCTCCTTTCATACACAGGGATTCATCTCTGGAGGTTCACCAACTCCAAGTTATTAGAAAATACCAGTCACCTCACTAAGCTAGATGCCAGCTCCTTGTGATGTCCAGCGAGGTGGCTGCTCTGCCCAGCCTTGGCAGAGCTTGGGACGCTGGTGGTACTTCTGGCACCGTCTCACCAACTTTTGACTGCTGCTCTTCCCACTCCAAGATCCCTCACAGCTGCTACAAATTTTTGTGCTTCACTCATATGTCTTCTCAAGCTGACTCCTTGTTTTAAAAGCTTTCCTGTAAATCCAGGTTTACTGTTTCATCTTGACAAATGAATAGCCAGACTAAAAGAACAAAACAAGCCCAATCCATTAAAGATTACCCATCAAATATATTAGTTTCCTACTGCCTCTAAAAGTATCAAGTTTCTTTTGTATGTCAGGACATTACCAGTGGTCTTTGCACGTTCCCAGATCATTACCTGTGTTAAAAATCAGTGTTGAATATTAGACTTGTATGTAAAAGGCTTTCAATCCCTACAGTAAAAGGTAATAGTTACATTACCACTGGTTCCCTCTCTCTCCCCCAACAGGTATAGATCTCTCCTTTCTGGAAAGTGCTTTCTAACCCAAGGATAAAACCTTGATGTCCCTTTGTGAATCCAGAGTCAAGGAGTCTGTCAAGTTCTCAACAAGAACCAATTTATTCATTCTCAATAACATTTCATCTTCCTCCTTTAATAAATTGCCTCCCTAGCTCTTAGCTTAAACTCTTTTAGTATATAGAAAGCAAGACGCTAATACCGTTAGTCTTCATTTAATTTCTTTTACTGACTTAGCATCCTCTGCAGTATTTTCCATTCTTTCAGTCATACATCTTCCCTCACATCCATGGCTGCTATTACACTGACATACAGGGAACTGCATATTAGGGCAGAATGTGCCAGAAATGCACCAAATTATTCATCTTCCTTTCCAAAGGAGAGAAAATTTCTAAGGTTTTGCATCACTTGCTTTCTAATGGAGTACAGTTCAATGGAAGAGCACAAGGTCAATGCATCCTGACCCTGACAGCCTCCAGAGGGCTCAATCTCTTAAGATATAATGCCCAGACATCATAAGAAAGCAGTTCTGTGTCCTCAAGTACATCTCCTCAGACTTGCACTTAATGCATTACTCTATGTCTTGAAAGCAAATAATCCTTATTTACATGTTTAATACTGTACCAAATGACTACCAAGAAACAACTGAACAACACAGACACAGCTGTTCTGTGATAGGCACAAATTTATATGCAAGTATGATATTTAGAGGATCCTGGTAGCACACGGTCTGGTGTGGTGCTGTGGCATATCTGTAATTCTTCCACACGTTTAGAAAAGTTCTCAAGACATTCTCAATATCTAAGTAGAAAGGGAAACACTTCAGTATTCAAAAAGCACTGAAGCACCTTCTAAAGCACCTTTCTAAACCATTGATTGTTTACAAATATCTGTGGAAATACACACAATTGTCACGTTACTGAGGTTGCAAATACACGTAAAGCAGGACTCCCTTCAACTGTAATTTTACATCCATTCCACACTACCTGTACATTTATCATCCTGTCATCAACCATTACAGGTTTTAATTGCAAGTTTTCTACAACAGAAGCAGTGTAAGGAACTGTGAATAAAGCCTCAACGCAATATAAACAATAATTGATACAGCAAAAAACAGGCTTTGGCTGAGTAATATTGCCAAACATGGAATAAACCAGGAAAGTGTAATTTGCAGGAAAGAGGACCTGAAATATTTATATTCCAAGTGTAGACTCATACCAAGTATTAGTGTGGCACAGACCCACCAGTTGTAAAATAGCCCAAGTCCTTGCAGGTTCAGTGTATTTCAAGGCATGGGTAAAACATGCTGCATGTTCATTATCCTACATTGTGGAAAACCATCTTCCCTCACTCTCTACAAACACTGGGATTGTTCATCAAACCTTATACTCCTTTGCAGGTCTCAGCTTTCTGCTTGCAGTGCTGTAGTACAGGAATGCAGGCTAACTTAAAAGTCTGGGGTGGAAATAGGCAAACCAGTTCAAGATTAAGACCTACATTTGGCTTTAGATTTTAAAACAACCCATTAGGGAACTGAAACCTATGAAATGAAACAATAGATGTCTAACTCAGCATGAGCTGAATTAGCCACAGCCTGGACTGACTCAACCCCCATTGACAACAGAGGAGCTCAGACATGCAGTGCACAGGTACCCACCTACTCGTAAACACTAAAATTTCAGTGTCTTAATCCTGGACTGAATACCAATGACAACAAGTTATTACATAAGGCATCCAAGTATGGATTCAGCAGATGCTTCAACTCTGTTTAAAACACTTCTGCCTTAATTAAAACCTCTTCCTGCACTATTATCATCATGAAAATCTTGGCCCCTATGTTCTGAAACAGTAGTATGGAAACTGTGTGGTGCTGAATACCTAATTCAAAGGGATGAAATGATGAATTTATGTACTCAGAGTTTGAAACAAAGGTCAGCTAGTCCTTCTCATACCTGCACCTAACAGCTGTCCCAGAGATCATTACAATAAAAGAGAACTGCCAGGATACAAGACATGCAAACTGTGCCTTCCCAAGCTAAGTCTTGCATCATATCTCATAAGGGCTGACAAGACATGGTTTTTAATCTATTGCTATAGAAACTACCATATGGCCTGTTTCTTAATCCTCTGCATCTTCACTGTAAAAGGGAAATCTACTGAGGAACAAAGATCTGGCGATGAATTTACAGAAATTGCTCAAATACATTAAAAAACCTCTTTCCTTAGCAGTCAAAAGCATATAACCCTCAAAAAAAAA
>VZRO01000779.1:384605-407870 GCA_013397915.1 Daphoenositta chrysoptera
CCCCAAAAAAAACCAAACCAAAATAAAACCCAAAAACTAAACCCAACCAACAAAACAAACAAAAAAACCCAAAAAACCAAAAAAACCCAAAAAAACCAATCAACAACAACAAAAAAACCACAAAAAAAAAAAAAAACAAACCCAAACCAAAAAAAAAAAAAAAAACAACCCAAAAAAACCCCAAAAAACTCAAAAAGACTCCAAACAAAACCCAGAGAACTAACGAAAGCCAGTGAAAGCCATCTTCTTAGTTAATGGTGTCTCCTGTGCCGATAAAGTATAATTCAAAATACTGCATGACACAAAGACACTTCTTTAAAATCATTTGAAGGAAACTGTTTTATCAATCATGCAATTGCTATGTTTCACCCCACAGAAGTCCCACACATCTGACATATACATATTATTTTAAAGCAGGGAAAACAACCATAACAGAAAAACACATTCTGAAATCTGGATAGGCAGTATTCTAACACTGCTGATTTTCATCATAAACAATGTCATCTCTTTCTTCTGTCACTCCCTCCATCTGCTTCATTAGCACAATGACTGTCTTCTCATAATGCAGCCAAAAGTTACACAAAAGGGCTCTAACCAGGGCCTCAACATCTGGCCCTGAATTTACAGCAGATTGCATGAACATGCACTGCAGAGATGCAGGCAGTAACAGGAAGGGCAGGAGGAACAAGAATACCTCACAAGGAACTGTCAAGTGTCCAGCTTTCACTGCTTTCTGCTGCACCATCAGCTTTGGTTTCCTCCAGCCATTCCTCTGCTGCCCCAGCAAACAGAGCAGGGTTTCCCCTTCACTGCCCCTGGGCAGCACCAACAGGCTGCCTGCCTACTTGCTTCTCTGCTAAGGGCACGACTCTCCCACTGACAGAATCTTTCTGTCAAGCGTACCAGCATCGCAGGTCTGACAGCTCCAGCACACTTTAACTGCCCCAAATTGCCAGTTCCTCAGCAAAAATTCAACTCTACTGCAACAAGAGCTCTGTGGAAAAACTCCTCCCAAAATATAGCAGGTAAGAAAAACAGAAACAGAACATTACAGCAGGCAAAATACTCATATTTGTAAAGATAGTACAAAAGCAGACAGACTTCAAACCCCATTTCCTATACTTACTGGTATTACAAAGTCCTGTCCAAAACAAAGAGAGACAATACACCACAGCAGGAGCTTAACAAGTTAAGCTTGTTCCTTTGCTTATAGGCTACTTGTGATTATTATTATTATTGACTGACTACTTGGCATTTCTACATGAAATTTGCCACAGTCTTAAAATAGGCTCCTATGACAATAGAGATGACATCACTGGCTAATGAAATTAGATTTCCTTATCCCAAAAGGAATGAATTCCAAAACTGAAGTACAGCTGAAATGCAACAGCTAAAGATAACAAATTTTTTAATGCTCCAGTTCAGCCTGTTTGCTGTTAATTGGTAGCAGACACCAGGATTCCATGTCACGCAGCAAGTACTGGCCTTCTAAAAATAACATGGGGAATTGAAATAACTTCCACTGACTAGCCTCTTGACAAAATAAGAAATTCTTTCAAGAATTAAGAAATTAGTAACTACTAAAAAACAAAACAGAGGTTTCTATAAAAAAATGGAACTACATTTCAAGAATGACAACTCATAACCTGACTGAAAAACCATTTTAGCTGTAAAAATACCAATTGAAATGTAAATTCAAATACTCCGTTAGTTTTCATAGAATCTTAGAATGGTTTGGAAGTGACCTTCAAGAGCATCAAGTTCTAAGCCCCGTGCCATGGACAGGGACATGTTCCACTACACCAGCTCAAAGCAGCATGCAGCATCGCCTTGAACACTTCCAGGGATGGGGCATTCACAACTTCCAGAGTCTCACCACCCCCACGGTAAAGAATTTCTTCCTAATATCTAATCTAAATCTCCCCTCTTTCAGTATCAAACCATTACTCCACATTTTGTCACTACACTCCCTCAAAAGGAATCCCTGTTCAACTTTTCTGTAGGCCCTTTTTAAGTACGGGAAAACTCCCCAGAGTCCTCTCTTCTTTAGGTTGAACAATCCCAACTTTCTCACCCTGTCTTCACAGCAGAAGCTTCAGCTCTCTTATCAATTTCATGATCCTCCTCTAGACTCTCTCCAAAAGGTCCTTGTCTTTCTTATGTTGGCAGCCCCAGAGCTGGATGCAGTACTCCAGGAGGGGTCTCATGAGAGCAGAGCAGAGGGGGAGAATTCCTTCCCTAAACCTGTTGACCACACTGCTTTTGACAGTCTCCTATCTGATACTACTTTTCTTTTATTACAATAACTATATTTTTTTCACTGGAATTAATAGAAACTTCTTATTTAACAGTTAATTCATCTCACCAGCACAGAATAATGGTTCATGTATGAAGGATACATGGGAGGCATGAAGTACAAAAGAGAAAAAAAAAAGGTTTTCGTTTAAAACGAGCAGTACTGTACACCATAACATAGTGTTTTTCCAAGATTTTTATCTATCTACATTTTTCCAACCACATGAAAACCAATTGCAATTATGTAGCAATAGCTATGGAATAGCAAGACACTTTTTAGAGAGTACGTTTGCTTCCACTGAAAAATTCAGTATCTGTATTTGTGTGTCACAGTAGCGCCTTAACAGCCAGACATCTGAGAATTGAAAATGAAATGATGCTGCCTCAGCATACAAAATAAGCACACTACAGAAACAGCAAATAGCCTGGTGACAACAGGTTCTGTTAAAACAGAATCAAGCTGGTAAAGGAATTATGTGGAAGTTTTCTTTTATTATTTAGCAGTTACGACCCCAATCTGAAAATCATAAGCCCTACTGCAGACTGCAAACATTTTAGTAAGTATTTCACTCACAATAGTTTTCTCACAATCACACAAAAAATAACTGGAGCCATGACATTTTTTATAGCATCTCTATGTATTTTTCCATGTGATATTCAGTGGATTTCATTTTCAAATTCCTCCTAATTGCAGTTTCTTTTATCTCTCTTTCCACATTCACTTTGAATGCACTGCCCACAGGAGTTCAGGAGACAAAGAGAACATTCTTCCCACAACCCTTTCTCAACACTAAATGGCTCAAACAAAACACAGGATGCTAAAAAGAACAACCAACTGGCTGTGAAGAAAGCAAAGTGATATAAACCAGGAGGAGCCGCCGCTCTGCCTTTCCCCTTGGTAGCCAAAATAATGGACCATGAACAGGAAACAAAACCACTACAGAGAATGGAGTAAGGCAACTTCCCACTCTAGCAAACCCAGGAGAAACAGCTCAGCAAGTCACAGCACATTCTGCAGATCAGAGATCCCACAGCAATCAAACTACAGGGTGCCTTCCTTCCTCAGCATGGAAGTAGGAGCTGCTAGGCTTTGCATAGTGGGGAACAACTTTATGGAAAGGCACGGGAGAGGGCAAATTTCTTCCTTTTGTGGAGAGGAAGGCAGGCTGGTATAAATCCAGCAGAAGAGAGACAGGAGACCAATCTTTGCAGAGCTATTTGCCTGGTAGTAAATGCCCAAACTCAGAGAGAGAGGCAGCTGGAAGCTATGTCTCACCAATATGAAAGGGGAGCAAAAAAGCGTATTTTTATACCCAAAACTTTGAAATATGGCTCTGTCATAGCTTAGCTTTGATTGTGTTCTTCCCAAGTAGCTGAGGAGACCAGAGAAAGCAAGATCTCCACCCTGCTGTCTTGTTTCTTCACAAATTACTGCCATAGAGCTTCTAGAGAAATAAAGCTATCAAATCATTTTTCTGGGGGCAATTCTAACCAAATGCTCTTCTTGTACCACCTCAATGCAAATTGAAATTGGTTAGCAGATTCCTACAGCACTTCGGAAATAAATGCTTGTCTGCATTAATTACACACAGTGGGTGCCTTGCTCTTGTTACCCTTGGCTAAAACAGGAGTAGCCTATCAACAACCAAGGAGGTTTTTTTTTACTGCAGGACAGATTCCCTCCCAACAGTTTATATGAAAATTGGGCTTTCAGGATCTTTCCAAAGGTAAAATAACTCATCAGGCAGAAACATCAGCAGGACATGTTGATATCTGTGAACAGAATTCTGTATGCAAATAGGGAAGAGACATCCAGCACAGAAATAAAAACTCAGAGTAGAATGTTTCACCTTTCCCAAAAAGAGGCAGTAAGACTGTTAGAAGTACTCCCATGAAGGGGCTGCAGGCTTTGTTGCTTATCTAAGAGGGCATATTTCAATGTACAATTACATCAGTAGGAAGTTCCCCCTTGATTTTGGTGGTTCTTGTAGCTCATCCAAGATCAGGGACACTCCATCATGGTATGACATGGACAGAAAGAAACACAAAGGGCATATCTATAAAGAGCAAATGCAAACAGGAGAGACAGATTTATGAAGCCTGATGCATTTAACACTCAGGATACCTTTCATATGGAGCAGCTCCTCAGTTTTCAAAAATGAATTACCACTTTAAATGGAACAAACCAACTACACTTGGTATACAATTATAAATAAAGTCGATTTGGATTTCCACCTAAAACCACTGCAAGTTGCTGTTCTTCAAGAACCGATAAAATCCACAACTGTAAGACATGTTTCTTGAATTGCATCTGTCTTACAGATTGGAAAAGCACACTATTGAGCTTTAAGAATCCTACCTCATCTGAACAAACTTCTCAACTCAGCATTAGGTTGTAGTGATTAAAACTAGTATCTTCCATTTGGGTTCAGAGACAATTTGATTCTACCAATACAACCTCTTTTTAAATAGTGATGACTATTACTACTATTTCACCCACTACCATCATCCTGCCATCATAGACAGAGAAAAAAACTTTGGTATAGCCACCACCATAGTAATTCCTTAAATGGGTAAGATGCTTTCTGCCTTCCCTTACAAGAAAAAGAAAGCAATATATATGTAAACAGCAAATTAAACTGAATTAGCAACTAACCAAGATAAGCAGAATTAGAGCTGGACCACACAGCAATATGCAGTGCCTGCCTATCTTGTTAAAGCTCATGCAAGACGTAAAACAGCTGCTAACTGTCTAAGGCGGGGTACAGTCTAGACTTTCTAAAGGCTTCTCATAAAATCTCTCAGCTATTACAGAAACAGCTGCTGCTATGCCAGCTACAGGTTTCTGTTTGTTAACCAAGACAGATTGGAAAAAGATCAACAGATAAGAAGCAAAAGTGGCAGAAAAAGGGTCAATTATCAGACTGAGAGATGAGTAGAAGCAGCATACCTCATTCTATCAGTTCTAGAATGACCATACTCGAAGGTTGTTCAGAAGGTCTCATGAAGTTTTTCTTTTTAACACTGCTCTGCTTTCAAGGCTTAAGAGAGCCACAGGTTTTCTTTGTAGATCAAAGCACTTAAGATCCACAGGCTTAGAGACTATGAATGTGTTCAGATGAATAGAAGTTAGGCAGAGGTCAAGGATGATCCATAGATGGCCCCCCTCTTTAACCCTGAGCCACAAATCTGGCTGACATCCCTAAAGCTTTCCTTCCTCAGACATTAGGTCGGGGCCTAGACAGAGCATCACAGCAGTTCTCAGTGTTTGCACCAGCCTTTTGCCAGCCCAAGGCACAGGAGTAGGAAGCAGAGTATGGCAAGGAAAAGCAGAGCTAAGGAGAAGAGAATGACAAGCCTGGGGCTGGATCTTAGGAAAATGGGACACAGCAACATAAATCAGAGTATTGTGCCAACACGACACCCCCTTTCAGCAACCTATGACTGTGCTTTGCTCTCTGGCACAGCGCAGTGGGTGTCCCATGGCAGTCTTGGACACAGTGGGGCAGAGCTGACAAGGAGGGACTGCAGGGCGTTGGCAGCTGTTGACTGGGAGTAAGACCTGCAGCCAGGAAGGGAAAATTCTGCTATGGGTTGGATATGTCCTTAGCACTACTTAGCTCATAATAGAAATGCTACCCCTGTATTTCTAAAGTTTTAATGAATCAAAGCTTACATAGCAGCATATAAAATGGCAAATTAGGAAAAGTGGAAAAATAGAAATCCCAATATCAATCAAGCTCCTGCTGCAAACCTGCAATGAGAAATTCGACATAGGCTTTAAAATTAGGATTCTTTTGAGACAGCTGCAAACTTGGGCAGGCTTCTAAGATGAAATACTGTAAAACTGCATATCTTTAGAGACACCAAATGGAGGCACTGAAAATAACACCTAACTGAAATAAAACCAAAATTCTCAATAGAAAGGACTGATCCCTGTTTTGCAGTACTTCGTTCAAATTCATGGACATAGAACATGATTTGCCATAAAGTTTAATAAAAGATCGCTCCCCTAAATTTACCACATTGCCTTGGCTTTCCTACAATGACAATTTCTGAATAAAGTTGCATTCAGTAACACAGCTTTGACACTGATATTCAGGAATATTTTCAGTCTATCGGCTCCTATAAAGAAAGGGTGAATGTGGTGATTTATAAAATGCAATTACAAACCCACAGGACATTCTAGAAGTCTCATTTTATTCTGCAGTTTCCCAGGAGATGCCAAAGAAATGGGTTACAAACAGGAATGATGAGCCTGAGACCTCCACTTTTCCTGAAGTATTATGGGACAAGACAAATCACTTCTCACTGCTTTGCCCTCAAACTATTCAATAGTTTTTATAAGATAGGCAGAAGTTCAAAGCAATAATGAGATTTTTCTCCTTCAACACAAGTTTAATCCATTTTGTAAACTCCTCAGAAGACAACAGATTGCACCAATCACTTGGTCACTCTGTGCCTTTTGATAAAGCTGTTTCATGTGATTGAAACAGGAAAGAGGATCTCACACCTACATTTTCACCTCATTTTGCACAGGCATAAAAAGTTGGATTGCTGCAGATTATCTGATGCAAGACAAATGCAGTGTTGTGAAGAATCATGCCTTTATTTTGTTCTCAAGATTATTTGCTTATATTTAAAATGAACATACATGCCAATAACTATTCATTTTTCAATACAAATCAGGTTTGCAGAAACAAATTAAACTTATAGTGATTCCTCTAACAAAATAGTACAGAGTGCTTTGTTACTGGATAAACTCCTTCCCCACCGAGGAGAAGACTGATCCTCAGTAATGTGAGTTAGGTTGCAAGGTACCACTGAAGGTGGCAGTGGCACAAAGCACAGTTGGAGATGTCCCTTGGGAGTGATACCGGGGCTAACACTGTTTAACAACTTCATTAATGACCTGGATGATGGGGCAGAGCACACATTCAGCACATTTGCAGATAAAATAAAACTAGGAGTGACTGCTACCAGATGATTGTGCCACCATTCAGAAGGATCTGGACAGGCTGGACAACTGCTGCCAACAGGAGCCCCATGAAGTTCTACAAACAGAAGTGCAAAGTCCTGCACCTGGTCAGGAATAATCCCATGTATCTCTACACACTGGCAGGTGATGAGCTAGAAAGCAGCTTTGCCAAAAATGACCTTGAGGTCCTGGTGACAAGAAGTTGAACATGAGGCACCAGTGTACTCTTGCAGAAAAAAAGGCTGACAGCATCCTGGGTTATATCAGGAAGAACACTGACAGCTGGTAAAGGGAGGTGATCCCTCTCCCTGATCAGCCCTGGTGAGGAGTTATCTCTTGTACTCTGTCCAGTACTGGGACTGGACTGGGCTTCCCACTACAAGAATGCCATGGACTTACTGGAGCAAGTCCAGGACAGGGCCATGAAGACTATTAAGTAATATCTTTACATAAGGGGGTGCTGAAAGAAAGGACTGATCAGCCTGGACAAGGGATGGCTCAGGGTCAGGTAAGATGGCTCTTATTAATGTGCATAAGTAACTGATGGGAAGGAATGAAGAAGAGGGAGCCAGGTTCTTCCTAACAATGTCCATCAACAGGACAAGACACAATGGGCACAATTTAAACCCCATGCCATTCAATCAGAATACAAAGAAACAGTTTGGATTTTTTTTGTGAGAGAGGTCAAATACTGTGACAGGTTGCCTACAGAGGTTCTGGAGTCTCCTTCTGCAGAAATACTCAAAACACAACTGGACACAGTCTTGGACAACCTACTTTTGCTGACCCTGCTTAAGCAGGAGCTTGGGCTACATGACCTTAAGAGATCCCCTCCAACCTAAGCAGTTCTGTGGGCCTGTGAACATGATATAAGAAGTTTGAGAATCTGTGGAGATAACTAAGTCACCAGGCTAGGAGGGTGTTTGTGTTTAGTCCTCTGTTCTACCAGACTTCTTTTTCATAAGCCAAAGCCTTTATTTTAGTTATTAATTATCACAATCTCCCTAACTCAGATCCTAGAGGGACAAGCATATAAGCAATTGAAAGAAATGCTCTTTCCATTACTCAGTATAATGAGGCATTCTGCTTCCTTTTTTTCCTCTGAAATGTCTGGTTAGTCAATTTCCAAAACAGAATACGGAACCAGCTGGGTTGCAAGGTTATTTCTTTATGGCACTTTTTATTTAAATGTGTGCATTTACTGTTAAGGAGAACAAAGAAAGGACAAGACATATGGCTTTATGCATGTTTTCCACCACATTGCAGCCTAATATATTCAGGTAGGAAAAAAAGTCAGCCTACAGAGAGAAAAATAAAGAAAAAAAGAGAAATATACCAAAGGTTGATGCTGTACGTATAAGTTAAATTATTTATTAGCAGAGTGTGTAAATTTTGCCTGTGGTAAGATTTAATAGGAATAGAGAAGGGAGCTCCACTCCTAAAATAGCTAACTCATGTATTACTGCAACTAGTATTTTCATTTTAAAGTCAGATGAAGACCTAAGTGCACAAAACCACAAAGAAAACATAAAAAATTGTAAAAGTATTAGAAAGAAAAGCCATAAATAATGCAGCATTTCATGGGCTACTGGCTTGTTTTACTGCATCTGTGGTTTGATTGCCAGCACCTGAAAAGTGTATTTATGGCCCATTAGGAAAAGGCATTGCAATTTGTGGGATACCTAACAGGCTGTAATCCAACGCCTATGCCTGAAATATCTAGAAATGGCCCAAGTCTGGCTGTCTCCCTGGTTGCAATGTACACATTCCAACCTTTTACAGCTTCAAAACACTCCAGGCAGCCCACCTCCCAGAAAGGTTTGTATTTTTCATGTGATTAAAATCATTGTGCTTTTGGCTGTCTCTGAGACCATCACAAAGGTATGCTGTAATACCATAACCTAGAAATGCACTGCTTATGGTGTTACATCAAAGAAGTAACACAGCATCTGTGCCAGAGTCAGCCTTTTCATTGAAATGGAAAAGGTAAGAAAGCCCAGGGCTGCAGGACTGAGGCAGAATATGTGAAACTAAAGCATGAAATAAAGATGAAGAAAGGTCAATGGAGAACTGGATGCCAAGATTTAAAAATCTTTGATAATCACTGCCAAATCTTCCAGTGACATTGTGTTGAAGTTACTTAATTAGCATGTAACACTACCTTTCATACTTGATATTAAGTTTGGATGCATGTGGATAGACACCATGGAAAAACAAATCAATAAATTAACAATATAAAAATGGAACTTTTCAGTAAAGCATCAGACCACATGCAAACATTAAGTTTACCTCAGCTCCCAAACTGAGAGAGATTATTTCATCCTCAAAAGCAGAATGTGTATCAGTATGAGGAGGAATTCCTGTTTAAAAAAAAAAACAAAACCAAACAACAAAAAAGTCAATATAATAATAATAATAATAACAACAGTAATAGAGTGCTATCTCTATTAGCAAGCTCTATTTCTATGGATGTCCATATGGAAAACTGGGATGTATGGCTGAACAAAGAAAACTTATCATAAACAAGGGAATTGCTTTCCACAAGAATTCAGGGCAATTGTCTTATTTGCACGCCCAGATTAGATGGACACAATTAACCTCAGCGTCTTCTATAATCAATAGAAATACCTAGAAGATAGTTCAGGTTTCTCCAAGGCCTTGCTCATTCTTTGATGATTCCAAATGCTCTCCCTGCTGCAGAGAGCAGCTCAAGCACTTTGCTCTCCTTGTAGGCAGTTTAGCCCTTACAAGAGTTATGGTACATATGGTGATTTTGAGCTTTAGTTCATCCATGATCATATATTCCTTCCTCACTCTCTTCACAGAGGAGTAATCTCAAATTCCTTTATTTCCTAAGCAAATGACTGTATGAACAGTTTCAGTTTCAGCATTAGGACCTACTACCTCGGAGGCAGGCACTGTTAGGATCAAGTCCTGCCTCTGCTTTGCACTTCCTAGGCAAACACACATCATTGCTAGGCTAACCCCTGGGTAATACATCTGTCGGTGCATGTTTGAGTACATACACATAACTGAGAATTGCCAAAAGGACAGTCATTTTTTAGTGTTTTTTAAAATTTTTCTTTCACATCTGCTAATTGGAAAGAAACTGCCGTTCCCTGCAGCTTGTGTCACACATTTTAACACCAAGTGCTAAAACAGCAGTGTGCATGCCACAGCAACATCTCACCACATGGTGGGGAACGGCAGTCAGCAGTGGAGCAAGGGAGAACAGCAGACAGCTAGAGAGAACTGCAACTACACCTTCCTCTGATCCACTGCAGGCCCAGGCAGACAGAGTAATTCCTATACCATCCAAACTGAAACAGTTTTATTTGTTTATTAAAAATTCTACCCAAGTTCATTTTGGGCTCTATAGAGAATTCCTGAGTTGAAATTTTTTTTTTTTTAACAATGTCAGTCAGCTCTATAAAGCACCCTTATTATATGGCAGATTTTACAATCAGATGTAAATATTCTGAATTCAATTAGTTTCAGTGAAAACAATACAAGTGTTTTATGGGACCAACATTTAATCTGACAGAAAATCAATGAGACTTGAAAACCAAGGACAGATAGATACCTGTTTATTACAGCTCATAATTTTGCCTCAGTACAAAGCACTGAGGCTCTGCCTTAAGATGCACTCTGAAGTCTGTGCAATGCACTGTGCAGCAGGGGATATCTCTCTACACTGTCACTGATAATTCAACCAAGGCCACACTGATCTATCCACCTCATTTAATGTATCTTATGTGTGGCCCCTCCAGCTTAGATATTCATAGCCATAACTCACTTTCTTAAATTCCAAGTATAATTTCCAGTGAAAACATGGCTCAGAACAAAGATGCATACAGTATTAATCTGACTGCACTCTGTCCTCATTCATATCCTAATGATTTGCACCTAAGAAGGGGGATTTTCCTTTGGGCTTGGATTTTTGTTTGTTTGATTTTTCAAGAAAACTTGGTTCCATTCTTGATAGAAATCTGCAGTTCTAACTAATCTCCTCAGATGTCCCAGCCAGAAGTACAAAACTGTATCAACTTAACAGATTGTCAGATAAACAAATAGGATCAGCTTTTCAGACCCTTGTTCAGCAGACACTGAAATAACTGTCAGACATTAATTCTGAGAGTAAAGCCAATGTTCTTTCTTCCTAAGGACAAATGAGATACTCACTCTGGAAAGCAAGCCAGATACTTAACCTTGATGACTAAGCTTAGCATAAAGTACAGCATGTGATTTATTCCCTAGAAGTGCAATTAGAAGCTTATTTTCCTTCAGAAGCCTCCAGTTTGGGAAAAAATACAAAAATACAGTAATTCCTTATTTCTAAGATAAAGGAACACTGTTTGCATCATACTTAAGACTCCACATATCCCATGCACTAACATTATATCATTTGTACTAACAGCAAGAGCCATTTCCTGGAGACTGTATGCACATTACAGAAAGCAATACATGTTTGGAGTAAAAAAATGCACTTAACTAGAAGAAGACCAAATATGACTGTTTATTCCTGTAGCTTTTTATAATTAGTTTTCAAATTATGGCCTTGGACTCAAACACCATCATTTTCCATAACAGTGGTATCAAAAACTGCACTTCTGAACATGAGCTCCCATGTGCAGAAACCAGTATTAAGACTTTAGTTTTGATTCAAAGCATCTCTGGTCATAGATGAAATACACCAAGCAGGTGCCTAAATCCTGTTCCTACGCCATGTCACAGTTAGATGCTACTCTCTTCTGCTTTTCAGTGAAGTTGCACTGGTTTGGCTGGGATGTAGTTCATTTGCTCCACAGTTGCCTGTATGGTGCTATGTTTTGCATTTGTGATGAAAACAGTGAAGATAATACATGGATGTTTTGCCTCTTTCTGAGCAGTGCTTACATGGCATCAAGGTCTTTTATGGTTCTCACACTTCCCTGCCAGCAAGTCAGCTGGGGGTGCACAAGAAGCTGGGAGGGGACACAGCTAGGACAGCTGACCCCAACTGACCAAAGGAATATGCCATAAGATCATATGACATTATGATAAGTAATAACACTAAGGGTGAAGTTTGCCAGGGATGTCATTACTTAGGGACTGGCCAGTAATGCACTGATTGGCCAGTAGCCAAGGAATTCTTTTTGGCATCACTTGTTTTCCTTTGTTTTATTTTATTTTTTTTTAACTTACTAAACTGTCTTGATCTCAACCCATGATCTCAATCCTCACTTTCATCTTCCAATTCTCTCCTCCACTTCAGTGAGGGCAGTGAGCAAGCAGCTGTATGTTGGTTAGTTACCTACCAGGGTTAAACCACAATATGAGATAAAGAGCTCACAATTTTTGAGGGACAAATAAACTTACCTTGTCCAGGTTCATACTGATTTACAGTCAGTTGATCAGGTTTATGCTTGATATATCCCTGCTTTAAGCACTTCTCCAAGAATGGGTTGCAAATTTCAGGAAGACCTAGTTATAGAAACAGAACTGTAAACAAGACAGAACAGCTTTTTACAATAAATATAACTGGAAAAATACATAGAAATAGCTTCATATACATGCAAGTCCATGCATGATTACTCTGCATCTGCTGCTAACACACACATCAGAACTGGGGGTCTAGTCTTCAAGTCCACTATATTTTTAAGATCTCAAAATTAGAAAGGCCACTCCTCCAACGCCTCTGCATTCAGAAGCAGCAGATTACTCCTTACAAATGCAAACTGTAGTATCTCTACACATAAATAAAGCCACATCAAATCAGAGGCAGTTTTCACCAATTACAATAAAAATGTTGCAGTCAAGAAGCAAAATTATTATGCAGAGAGTCAGTTGTGCAGAGAGCTCTCTAAAAAAATTATTCCCTGGAAGTCTGTTACTGAATTAGATAAAATATCACCAAAAAAAATCTGAAGCTAGTCTTGAAACAGGAATGGAAGGTATAGTCCTCCACTGAAGCTTTGGTTTGCTATTTTACCTGAGGATTTGATTGAAAAATTCTGCTTAAGGTAACACCAAACATGTTACTACTATCCCTTCCATGAATCTACTGATTTTTATTTTTGTTTTTCCCCAAGAAGTGTTTATACTTTTCTCACACATAAAATAGTCTGTGAGACTAGCAAACAATTCACATATCAATCCTCTTGCAATGATATAGCTTCACAATTAAAATCTTAATATAACCAGAATCCTTCTGTTGCATGCTACATCCGCCCCAGCACACATGCATCACCTTGAACACCTTCAAGTTTTACAGGAATTTAACTCCCCTATTTTACTATTTTTAAATCTAAGTCTATAAGATGACTCACTTGCTTTGCTCTGACTCCCAGCTTTCAACTCTAAATAAGAGTTATTGAAGCCTTAACAAAATTGCTTTCAGAGCAAAGGAAATTTTATTTCAGTGTGCATCCCACAAGCTTCAAGCTAGTTGAGATAAATATATACTGCAACATACGTCACATCCCCCAAACAAATGAATATGCAATTTGTAAAATGCAATGGTTTTATGGAACAAAAAGCTAAAAAGGAATGACAATTACAATCCCAAAAGCCTTATTTGACCAGACCTCAATAAAGGGCAGCAACCTCTGGTTCCAAGTGACTGGACAACAAGCTTAAAGCACTCACAATAATTTGGAATGAATCTCAAAATCCAAAAGCACTGTTTGGTGTGTGCTTAAGATATGGTGAAGGTTCTCCTTTAACTAGAATCTCACAACCACAACTCAGCAAGGCTTGAAGGCTTTACATAATGGTTCAAACATCAGTGCAAAATAAGCACAGTTTAATAGAGAAGTTCTCACCTCCAGGTAATGGTTTGTCTTTATCAACATTATTGTTATCATAGCGAAACTCATATCCAAAATGCTTTACTCTTCTATGTTTTAAAGTCTTCTGGGCTGTAAAAACACATAACTTTAAAGTAAGATTAGACTACGTAAAACATTACAGGCAATTTGCTATGGTTCCCTATTCCATCCTACTTGTTAAGCCTAAACATTATTTAATTAGCAGTTAAAGCAGCATATGTGACCCTCGTTCTTCATGGCACACACTTCTGCCTTATTTATCTTTTGTATTTCATCAAGCATCATGTTCACTGCTGTTTTGAGTCAAAGGGATGGTGGTTTTCTATATGCAAGGAGCAAGGAACCCCAATTTTCTTGAGCCACACTTAATGCACCTTTTCCTTGCCCTGATCTCTGAACTTACACCTGACGAATACCCTACAGACACATCAAGAGCCTTCATTTTCATCAGTCACCAAGTTACACATTTGCTAAGGTCAACATAACCTTTTGCATTGCTCCATGAAACAAATTTACACAGGAACTCTGAAGTGATTTCCAAGAATTCACTTATTGAAGGATTTAACTCCACAAGCTCATGTGAAAGCATGAGAGCATCCAGAATGCCTCACTAAGTTACTTTTTACTTAAAAGAAGACACAGCTTTTGAGCTGGGCATCAGATTACAAAGTCTTGTGCTTGGCACAAGACACATAAAAAGACTTTGTCTCTGGATTCAGGTATGTTATTCAAGTAAATCCATTCTAGAATATCAATTCAGACCACTTGCCCCAACGAGCTGATCACCTGTAGTGTTAAGACCCAATTTCTAAAATGCTAAGAACAAACACAGAATGATTTCAGACAATACATTTACCAACATGTTGACTTCCCATAACCTGAAACTGTAGGAAAAAACAGCATAAAAGTACAGAATGTCTGGATTTCTATAGTTGTGCCCACCATGTTGAGTATCTTCATCTCCTTTCCAGTCAATACTTTCCAACATCCTCCTTTCTTCCTCTGGAGAAATAATCTTTTCAATTACCATTAAGCCTGGAGGTAAGCTTGTAGGAACAGCATTTTGCAAGGAAACTGAGGTATATGAAAAAAAAGAGAATTCTGTCACTGTTTAGAGAAAATAAAAGAGTATTCTGTCACTGTTTAGAGAAAATAAAACCATGTGTTCCCTATGGGGATATATTTACTTTGTATGAGAATACAGTACAGCTGTAGAAATGTTTAACAATACAATGGAGCCCTCATTGTGGTCTTATCTGGAGAATGAATGATCCATTTTTGTCATGACAAAGCAGGGTAAGGCCCAAGGTTTATATCATTCAAGCCCTTTCTAAAACTTTTACTGCATAAGATGAACAATTTACACTATTCAAACGTAAGACCACTTGTGCTTTTCCTGTCAAAATAATGGTAAACAGAATTTCCCAATCACTTCAAGGTTCTATCAATTTCATTTTAATTTTGTAGAATTTTAGTGATTTACCATATCGGCAGATTGCTTCCATAGACAGAGAGTGCTCTGTAATCAAATATGTACAAATAGGGAGTACAAAACAATACCCAGGTGAATGTAAAACATCACTGATGTTGGGACAGTCTGCTATCTTAAGAGATCAAAAAAAGCTATTTGCTGGCAGAATGTACAGACCAACACCAGAAACCCTTTTTAGTAGACACTATGAAAGTTCACAGAAAGAGCAACAGTTCTTGTAGTAAATAGCTTATAATCAGCCAAAAAAAAAAAAAATTCTTGGGGAGAAGGGGAAAAAACCCACAGAAATTCCATTGTGCTTATTTTTCTTCTTGGAGCTAAGTTAGAGATTGCAAGACTACGGTCACACAAGAAATCCAATGAACCATCCAGAGATGCTCCAGGCTTCTTGATCACAAAACATTCATGTGCAGTTTTGAATGGTCAGGAAATTACTCAAATCTTTTTTTCCCTTTTGGTTCCAAGTAATAGAGCTGAAACCAGAGTATCCTATCATGAAATATGAGGAGCAAAGATTATTTTATGTCCAATCTCTGATTCTATCCTTCATTCTCTGTGTCTACTTACAAAAACTAGTGTGCTTTTACCTACATTTACAATCCAGGAAGTAAAAGCAAAGGGGAGCAGTATGCAGGAAGCTGGATACATAGGAGAGCAGAAACACTGTACCTTTTTCCACAAAATTAATATATAGAACAATGTTTTGGCCACAGTCTTCCAGTGTTACTTCCTTCCCATTAAGAGCATTAAAGGCTTTCTTGGCTTCTTCTGTTGTCCTGTATTTCACAAATGAATATGGTTTATTTGGTGGCATTAGGAGTGTTTCCATTGCTCCATATTCTTCTAGTATCCTGAGCAATTGCCATCTACTCATTCCATTACCAAGACCAGCATTGGCAATAACCAGGCTCTAATTGAAAAAGAATTTAAAAAAAAAGAGAATTAGTGATTATTGTTGGCTCATTTAAAACCAACATTTTACCAAGAGAACAGCACTATAAAGAAAATTTAAACCCATGAGCACTCTTTTATGTATTCTGCACAAGATATTTATATTTCCATGAGCTTGTTATACGAGGCTAAGTCAACCTTTGCCTGCCCAGCACATTGTCTGGCTGAAAGCCTTGCAACCTCTATTAGAAACAGCTCCTCAGTTACTGCATGCTTTGAACTGGCAAGTGTGCATCAACTGTACTGCGAGCAAACAGTGGCACTGGCACACATAATTTTGGAGGTTTCTGAAACAGCTGGGAAAAGTCTTCAATTATTTCATATGAAAGCATTTCACTTTGCTACAAAAACAGAAAATAATGTTTAGAGCAAAAGAAGAGGGTCATTTAAAGAAATAATTATACAGTGAGCACTGCTGTGATTATGCCTGTTGTGATAGCTCTGTTAATGTCTGTTCTAAGCTCTGCATCAGGCTCTCCACTACTGATCATATTTTTCAAAGTTTACCTCATTATTGATTACTGCTATTTTCTAGAATGTTATTGATGGAGAGGCCCATGTGTGAAGGACATGCAGAGGTTCAAACCACTCCTTTCACTTAATCTACAAAGACCCAACTACACAACTGCTTCAGCACATGCAGCAACTACTAATGCAATTTAGAGATAATCAGACTCTTGCACAAAGCCTGGAAGCATTTTCTGCATTCCTGACACAAGTTTACCACTAGCACTATGATTTTGTTTCATGTATCACTTATTCAAATGTTCTGTGACCAATAAGGACCTTGCTTAATTGCAAAATTACTCTTTGGATAGATTAGATGGATAATTTGGTACCTGGGACAGTTTCAAGGGGAACAAGTCACAAATTACAGATCCGTTTCCAAGCAACACTAGAAAAACTCAGTCTTTGTTCTAAAGAGTTTACAATATAAACAAGATTGTTGAGTCATTAGCATCTGTCCATGTGGTGTGAAATCTGAGTGAAAATTAAACCAAATTTGATTACAAAAATGCATAAACTGATCTTTCTACATTTGAATGGGAAGAATTTGCAGGATCAGGATGAACAAGCATAGAGTAAATGATTGTGCTCTACAGTGTTTGAAACCATTTGTATTTCCTCATAAATGAGAGAAGGAAATTAGAAACTCTGACTTCCCTTTCTGTCTGCAAGTTCCTGTCACTTTTTGCTACATCAGTATCTGTGAGGTCATTCTCTGATCTGCTATAACTCTACTGTGGCAGAACACTACAAATCAAAAATCTGAGTAGCTTTCTGTTCAGGTCTCTTTTCTGCAAGGAAAGAGAAAACTGTCCCCATTTCAACAGCTGCAAGTCAGCCAACCAGTTCAACTCCCACAGAACCACAGCCTTAATTTATTTAGGGGAAGAAAACAAATGGAAAAGAGTTGCAATATCGACATGTTTTTAACAGGGAGTTTAGATGAGACAAATTACACTTGACAGAGAAGTACAGAGGACAGAAAGATACAAAACTTAAAAGCCTGAGGAAAAACAAAAAAAAAAAAAAACACAGAGAAAGAGAAGTTTATCTAAATAAAAGTTTATCAATAGCATTTCCAATGCTTCCTCCTCCTCAACCCAAGCAAATACTGTTTCAGGTTAAAAAAAACTTATCCAAAGGCCATCAAAGTCTCTCCATAGATATTGAACTGCTGACGCACAGTTCTGTTTTGAAATCGAAGAAGCACAGAAAACCCTCAGTCTCAGGAAGTGCATTTGGAAGAACTGCATTTTACACATGTGAGAACAGAACACATTATCAGCATTTTAACACTACCATCAAAATCACAACTACCAGTCACCTGTGTGGCATGAGAGACACACTCTATGCCCTCGTGTCTCATCAGTGTATGCTGAGCTCTGATCTGCTTCCTCAATACCTTCTTCTTCATTTTATGGACTTTCAAATGATTTTCAGGGGTTTTAGCTTCCATGCTGGTGTTCTGGAAAGCAGAAATAACAACACATAGTGAGTGTCCTGCTGGAGAAGGATCTCTCCCAAAAATAAAGCTTTAAAATATTGCTATTCATTTTCCCATTTTTCTCTTCCTCTTCACTCCTTTATTCACATTCCCAGTATCTCTACATCCATTTGTGGGTTTTAACCTCTGTGCCCCTCCTCTTGTCACACAGTAGTTTCAGCTAATTTCCTTCTCTCTACAGTCTCTCCAGAGCAGAGCATGAGAAAAAAAATATGTGTGGAACTGCCATGAGATTTGTATTGTCTCAGCTTCTCAGTTATTCTCATGCCTCACCCAATGCTTGAGTTGGAGATTAAATGTTTGGCTCCTTTTGCCTAATTGCAACGAAGTATGACATTTGGCCAAACTTGCCTTTCTTGAGAGTAGAAAAATGTGTGCAATACTTAGATGTCAAAGAGCAAGCAACTAAGATGGTCCACACTTCATTTACCACATCTCCCAAGGCCAAACTTAATGCAAATCACATTCCTGTCGTGAGAAGGAACAGAAACCTGTGTACATACATCCATATTAACTACTGAATTTCATGGCAACACAGCATTTACCAACCAGTGAGTACTTAAGGGTCACTGGCATTCTCCAGGTTTTGTTGCATCTTTTGCCACTTTTGGTCTAACACTACATTGAGATCATACAGTACCTTCCCACATCTCTCTGAGCCTACATCCTTTTCCTTTCTTTTTTCTACTTCCTTCAAATCCAAGGGAAGAGTCCAGACCTCACGTAAGATTATGACAAAGCCCCCAGACACTGATGCAGCTTGACTTTGACTTCATCTTTCCCTACAACATAACCCCTTACCTGTATTTCAGAGGTATTTTCTTTCCCAAAAATCCTCCTAACAGTATAGCTGGACAGTCCAACTGCAGTTGTCTGTCCTATTCCATTCTTTTATCATCATCAACATGACAACAACCATTCCATCTTCTCTTCATGTCAAAAAATGGTTTTGCTTCAGTTATTTTTAAGCAAAGAACCAAAACAAAACTAGATCAATCACCCCATATGTAATTATTTAACTGTGTCAACTGCCCCAGCAGTCACTCATCCCCTTGCATGCCTTCAGAGCTGCTTCCCAATACCTAAACTGCAGACACAATCATGATAATATGACAATGTACTACAAAAAGTGGTAAAGGTAAAAAAACCCTCATATTAGTATTCGTTGCAACTTTGTATTGAATGACTTAGCAAAAAGTTTGTTCTAAACAAGCACTACTATGCTAGTAAAATTGTTATAAAATATTGAAGTGTTGCACAGGAGCTGTAAGTATGTATTCCCTGTGATTGCTGCAGCATTACCATCATCAACCTGCACAACTTTTAACTGCATTGAAAGAGAAAAATCTTTAAAGAGAATCAGAATGACAAAAGCACTCTCTGGAAATAAAAGATTCTAATCCTCCAAAAAGGAAAAGAATAAATTCTGCCAAAGAAGATTCAGTCTTTTGCCCTTCCATTCCACTTACTGGTTCATCCTCCTACCATTCCTCTTCCATTCTCAAACACGATTTTACAGTGGTCTTAAATGAATTGAAACACTTGTCAACAACAATTTCAAGCAAACGTAGCAAGATACTGGCATGGTAGGCACCAACAATTCTCTCCTGATATAGTTTCAGATGCCTGCTATCAAGTTTGAGGTGGCACATGCATGGCTGCAACAGTTTGAACCCTAACTTCCTGGCATTATTCAAGTTTTTACATGTATGTGACCACATAAAGATCATATTTATAGGGAGCCTGACCAAAAAAAGAAAAAAAAAAACCCAAAAAAACCCAAAAAACAAGAAACACTTAATAAATTACTCAGTGCTGAAATCCATCCTATCACCATTAGATTCTTGACATTTCCTAGGGTCTCTGAGAGAGAACTCAAGCAAAACCATGCTCACAATGCAATGGAGGCAAAATGCATGAGAATAAAATCTCACAAATAACAAAACTGAAACAGGACAGAGTTTCAGTAAAAGGAGAATACTATTAAAATAATTATTTCACATGACTTCAGAAATGAAGGGTAGAGGCTGAGAAGATCAATGGGTTATAGAATCAATCTTTATCTCTGCAAAATTATTTTTATTAAAGATTTGTTAGGAACTGTCTAGTAACAGTGCCATTAAGGGCTTTTTGCCTATTTTATACTTTGATTTTTTTCCCTTCCCTTCCTGAATCTCTTCATGTTTTCTTAAATAATCATTTTACTTTCCTGATGGCAGACCTGCAAACAGGCCACAGCTCATTCTTTGAAAATAACATGCTTCCTTCTAAAGACAAATACCTCAAAATAGTTCAAAATATTCTTCACTTAATCAACAGTGTTAAACACACATAGAGCAATAGTAATCTTAACCTTCATTAGTTAAATAATGATCAAGAAATCTCAAACTTGCTTAAACCAAAAAAAGCACAGTGAGAGGCACACACACAAAAAACAAAACCAAAAAACCAACATCCAAAAGCATATGATAATTAGAAGCCAAGGTACCTGAGATGGGAAAAATAAAAGTCTCATGAAAAGAAGCACAGGAAGTTTTCATCAAGTAAATTATCCTAAGTGCATCTAATGGGTTACCCTTACCAAGATTCAGATGATTTGCAGGCTCCTTCAGCAAGCCTACTGTGACCAAGCTGTGCGATTAAAAGATTTCATAGAATCAAAAAATCATTTAGGTTAAAAAAGACCAGTAAGATTGAGTTCAGCTGTTAATCCAGGACTGCCAAATCCACCACTAAACCCTACGTCCCTAAGCATCACCATCTACACAATTTGGTCCAAAAGGCTTGGCCTGCCCAACTTTATTTGCCACAGACAGGTGAACAGAGATCCACATCTTTACAGCCTACACATGTGCAGGTTCCTCTGGGGAGGGTATCTGGCAGTCCCAAACTACTTCACAGGAAAGTGACACGTCTTTGACTTGGTGAGTTTACAGACAGCGAGCAAAAATACAGGGCAGGTTAGTACTTTGGAACCAGGCAAAGTGGGTGTCTGGTTGCAAAGCATGGAGGCTGTGCACATCACCCATACCAGTGAGACCACTGTCATGCAGCCTGCAGAACAGAGGACTTCACACTGAAAGGGTCAGGCCTCTCCCATAACATCTTCACCTTTACATGCTGGAAGACTTCATCTGATCTCTAGGGAAAGCAGTTCTGAATTTAGTCAGGCCTTTTGTCAGGTCCTCACAAACTCCCACATTCTCCAGGCAAAAGCAAGTAAGTCATGCCACAATACTTGTCAAACTAGCAAAGAAACTGAAGCTGAAGGGCTGCTTTCTATCCTTTCACAACCCCTGAACTGAACAAGGGACAGAAGAGGTGTGATTCAGCTGTCTAAATAGCATATAACACTGTCAGAGATGACCTATCCCACAACACTCAACCTTTCATCTGCTGCTCAAGAAGCTGAAGACCATCCTGATGTGCTGCGTCATGCTTGCCAGCATCACCCTGGTGCCTCCAGCTCCTGAAGGCATCTCAAACAGTACCACCTGCATAGCTGAGAAAGCAGAATATTCCCTTGGTCTCTGTCTGAACGGGGTCTAAACACTCTCTCGTCTGTTGCACCATTACCGGAGGCTCAATTCGGCAGGCACAGAAACCAACAGTCTGCCCTGACTGCTCAATAAAGGAATCACACTCAACTGTATAGAAGTAGGAAACTTCATGTGCTAGGATCTCATATCTCCTTTAGACGGGCCAACATGACTACAGAAAAAAAAGGGATAATCCACTGCTGCATTCACTCCTGTTACCACCTACTTTTACAGCACGTATTTTTAAAAAGTAGCTCCTGAAAACACACACTGAAAACGGTTTCTCCTTGCAGTGCGATTTCAGGTTATAGCAGGTCACAAAACTGGCCTGAAGTTACTACAAAGGTTAACGTAAAGCTTTAACGCAATGCAGGAAACTTATTTGCCGTAAAAGCCGCTTCTGAAAACGAAAGTACCTGGTGGCCGGGCAGAGCTGAGCGGCGGCTGTCGGCAGAGGGAGCGCCACGATCAGGGATAAGTTTGGCTCTTGGTGACTCAGTTTTGGCTTGCTTTTGTGCCGCAGACACGCCACCATAAACGTATAAGGACGCTGTATACACACAGACATCTGGGGGGAAAAAAATACATTCAGGAGGCCCGAAGATGAGATTTAAGAGCTCCAGCATTGGCGAAATGCGCCTGAAGGCACCAGCACATCCAGGCACCAGCACGTCCCCGCGGCTACCCCATCCCACCTCTGCCAGGGACAGCCAGCATCAAACCTCCCCCGACATCCCGCAAACCCGCGGGCTCTGGGCAGTCGCTACAAAGCGCAAGGATAACAGGAACGTGCCTTAGAATCACAGAATGTTAAGAGTTTGAATAGAGCTTAAAGACCAGCCGGTCCCAAACCTCGTGCCACGGGCAGGGGCGCGTCCTACTAGACCAGGTTTCTCAAGGCCCTGAACACTGCCCGGACTGGGGCATCCACAACCTCCCTGGGCAACTTGTTCCAGGGCCTCACCACCCTCACAGCAGCGTCCGTTCTGCTTTGCCCTGAGTACACACGGGGGAGGCTGTAAAAGCTCTGAGGCAGACGTAAGGACTGGCTTGGCCTTCTCCCCCTTCCATCACCTTGCTCTGACAGGGACAGAGATAGAGCCGGAGCCGCGGCCAGGCCGCCGCGGGCTCTGCTCCCCGCAGAGGGCGGCACGGCGGGAGGGGAGCCAGCGGCAGAGGGGGCCTGCGCT
>VZRO01000779.1:408116-418138 GCA_013397915.1 Daphoenositta chrysoptera
CATTGAGGGGCTGGAGCGTGTCCAGAGAAGGGCAACGGAGCTGGGGAAGGGTCTGGAGCACAAGTCCTGTGAGGAGCAGCTGAGGGAGCTGGGGCTGTTTAGCCTGGAGAAAAGGAGGCTCAGGGGGGACCGTATCACTCTCTAGAACTGCCTGAAAGGAGGGTGGAGCCAGGTGGGGGTTGGTGTCTTCTGCCGGGTAACACATGACAGAACAAGAGGACATAGTCTTAAGCTGCAGGAGGTTCGGGTTGGACATTAGGAGGAATTTCTTCATGGAAAAGATGATTAGATCTTGGATTAGAGTGCCCAGGGAGGTGGTAGAATCACTGTCCCTGGAGATGTTTAGGGAAAGACTGGATGTGGCACTTAATGCTGTGGCCTATTTGACATGGTGGTGTTGGGTCAAAGGTTGGACTTGACGATCTCCGAAGGTCCTTTCCAACCTGACTGACTCTCTGATTCGCTGGCAGCAGCCAGTGCTGTGTGCCAAGGTTTCCCAATGACCAGACTGGGTTCTCCCGCAGCATGTGGCCGTGTCCATGCCAGGTGGATCCAGGGCAGTCGGTGTGGCAAGAGGTAGGGGGTGAGCGGCCCCTACAACTGCCTTCCATGGACACACACTTTCTGTCACTGTGCCACCTCCTGTTCCTGCTCACTCCATGCTTCCTAACTCCACTTGCCAGCAGGCCCTCCCTGTTCCACCTTTTTTCCAAGTGGAGCCAGCTCCTTGTCTTCCTCTTCTTCATCCACAGAGTGTCCCTCTGAATTCACACAGAACAAGTGCAATGCTTTAACCCCACATGCAGTGGGGCACCATCCCTCAGCCCCACACCTGCCTCCACTCCTTCACTGGAGCCTCCTCCAGGTCAGGGGCTCCAAAACCAGATCCACACTGCAGGTTAAAGACAGCTTCCACCAGGCCAGGATGGATTAAAGACAGCATCATGGCTTCCCCCAGGCCTAGGCACTCACCAGAAGAGACCATGCCCTGCACAAGCCACCATCACAGCACTGATCCCGCTACCTTTGGCAGGCCGTGGCACTAGCGTCGGAGGAAGATAAAACCACACCAGTCCAGGCAAGGCCATGTGAAGACCGAGCCTCTGGTTGTACATAAATATTCCACGGTGCTGGCCAGCAACCCCACTAAGGCTGTGAAGTGAATCCACACTAGTGAGAGACCTGCCTCACTGAAGGGAAGCATCTTCACACCTCACTGACTCCCTGTGGAGAAAGTGGTCCCTTAAATCAGAGATAGTGTGTCAGCCTCCACTTCGTTTTCTTCTTCATAAGCTAAACAAGCTTTATACTATGCCCCTAGACATAACCTTTCCCCCTTCTTTATCCAAAATGCTGGAATTTGGGCTTACCTACTTTTTTTTTAACTGACAAATATTCTACTTCTCACTACATCTTATTACCCAAAGCCTAACCCTTTTTTTTTCCTCTCTCTATTTAGGTACCAAGCTGATTTTTGTTTTTCCTCCCTCAGCCTCCTGTGGGTATGTAACCTTTCTCACCATCAATGATGCGTGGGATTCCCAGGCGGGTGGTATGTCTGGTGACTGATGAGCCTGTAAACCTGTAGCAGAAGCCAGCTCCTCAAGTTTTTCCCAGATGCACACACTGGAGGAATCTACCCGTGGCTGTGCTTACCCAGAAGAAAACAAAACAAAACGAAAAAATCCAACCAAACAAAAAACAACAAAAAAATCCTTTCTCTTTCCCTTGGAGTGTATTCCATGCCCAGTGCCAGGGACACAGCTATTCCATGTGCAGTAGGTACAAGTGCCCTAAGCGTGAGGCTGACAGGGCATATGCACCAGCCTATAATATTTGGGAGGTAGGAAGTATTTGCTTCAAAGGGTGGTTCCACTTCTTTTCCTCCACCACAGTCTGTGCCATTACGTCACTCTCTGTCCTTGACCCACACAGTGCATAGCAAAGTGTTGTGATAGCACCAATCTTCTGCCTAAGTTTTCTTATATGTGAAGTGTGAATATTAACTACCTACCTAGAGTATAGTATAGAGCTTGTTAACCTTTGTGAACACTAAGCCTTAGCATCATCTGGTCGTCTAGTGAGCCAGAATGAATGGGGAAAGAACAACCAGGCCACATCAACAGCTGCCATCTCTATTAAAATATTCTCCGAGGCTCTCAGCCCTGGAAACCATCCAACCCCGAAAGCTGCTGAGAGGATGATCCTGATGGTACCAGTTTGTAATTCATTACCAATTTGTTCTGACAAGTGGAAAATACCTGCCCAGAGGTTGTTTCTCGTAAGTTCCAGATTCCACATTCCAGATTCTATGTACTCTCCATTCTACGTGCATGTCCATATGTGTTCTCTGGAGGAAAACAAACTCACTGTGGGGGGGGTTAATTATCTTTGTATGATTAGCATTGGTCAAGAATTTGTCATGCATATTGCAATATTTCCTCTGATAATACGTCAAGGTTTTGATTCTATAATCAACATTCTTGCATAGGAAATTTCCACCATTTAAAGGAAAACAGTTAAAGGCTGGTTAGGGGTTTAGTACAAGCTTATTTCAAACCAGAACTGTTACGCCCTTCATGGTTTAAGCCCTGTGCATTCTCCTCCTGTGCTAGATAAGATGGGTAGACTCCTCCTACAGATACCACAGTGCTTATTGACTGCAAGTGAAAATACATCTCCATTAACATTATCACTGACTAACCCAAAAAAGAGTTTACAGAACTGGGGATTCAAATACATTTACCTTTGATGTTAATATAATCTCTGATTTAAAGTGCTTTAGCAGAAAACTCAAAATTTCTTTTTAAAAATCCCTTTTTATAATTACAATATTTTGGTTTTAAACTTCAGCAAGTATTCTAGTTTGATATTAAGTCTTACTAGTTTTCTTAAGAAAAAAAGGTTTATATCAGAAAATCTTGGCTCTGGTTCTGTTTTTTTTTCATTGGTAATGAGGAAATATCTTCCGAAGCAGAATACCATGCTCCCATTTAGTCATAGGTGAAAAATAAAATCCTACTGACTTTTCTCAGGAACAAATTACACTATTTGCTATGCTGTTAGCTATTTTATCTTTGCCACATTCCCAGGGAGAATCAAGGCATTTGCCAGTCCCTGAGAATCAACTTCATACGATAACAAGTAAGCACTGCTATTTCCTTCAACAAACGAGAGGTTACTGGTCCATAGGTGGAAAGACAATCTTCCTCCCTTTTATAGCAAAGCAAGCCAAGCCCTGCTTTAGCCTGATGTGATCACACTGGATTTCCATTACTTTCAAACCCAATTAAAAGGGAATCACGAGAAGATAGGATTTGCTATATCAAATCTCTTGGTATAAAAAACTGCAGTTTAAGAATCATGACAAATAGGATATATTTCAGGATAGCAGTTTGTTCCAGAAATAAGAAGAAACCTCTTAGCACAAAATCCAGCTCAAAATCACCCATGACTAGTCCTGTAGAGAAGTACTGTAATAAAGGATGAGACACAAGATGAATTGTTTTAGGATAGCATTCATGTAATAGTTCAGCACTTGGACAAATATGTGTTGACCTAAATTCAAAATGTGCTACTGCTGCTGCTTGCAATAATAAAACTCTCCATAACAAACCTCTGCAATGCCAAGGGCTTATATTTTTCAGGAAGAAGGCAAGGCTGGCTCTGTGCTGCATGTCATCTTTATTCTGCATTTGTGCTGTTCAATGCTCGATTTCATATTTCTTTCTAAAAAAAGAAAAACAAGCAGAAAAAAACAATTTTAAGAAATTTTTTAGCAATTGCATAAGACTGAAAGAGACATGAGAAGTCTGGGTCCTGTTTAAATCAGTGGGATTTTCAAATGCTGGTGATCAAAATGCTTGTATTCTCAAGAGACTTAAAATGTCAAGTAATATCAGTATGCTTTCTGATTTCTAAGCTTTAGGCTACATTCTGTTCATACCTCCAAACTTTTTCAAGCTTTTTTCCACAAACATAAGATTTTGGAGTATTTTCTTCCCTGCAATCTCAAGACTCAGTGTACTGGAACTTTAAGAAATACACTAAATAGCATAAATCTCATGGTAAAATTGTAAGACTTGGAAACACTGTGTTTCTGGCACAAATACACAATTATTGGTAGGTTCACTTCCACTGTTACCAGGTGTGATCCTCTTGTGGAGCAAGTTTCTCTAGCATGATGACACAGCTTTTTCAGAGCAGGGAGATTCCAGTTCTGTACTGGGACAGTTACAGATCTTGTCATCTACAGAACCAAACCAGTCGGGGAATGTTTAGGATTGGACTAAACCGAGCACTTCTGCTATGCCATGAGATTGCACTAATGAAGCTCAAAGCTGTTTATTAGAGGCAGGGAGGAACAGCTTTAACTTCTGCTTTTAGACACACTGCAAAAGCATGCCTACACTGCTGGGTGACCATTAATATTGCACTAGAACTGGGAGCACAATCTGTATGAGCCCCAATAAACAGAAAAACTTTGATCCTTTTCTGGTGAATCTTCAGAAAATTCATGTGAACTTTCAGGCATAAGATAGAAATTACTGTAATTACGATGTGCATGCTGCAAGTCTGAAGATACTGCATTATACCAGTGCAAAGCTCTTGAGAGGTCCCTGCAACATGTGGACACAGATGTCAGAAACCCAGATAATTTCTTGGTGTGATTAAGGAAGAACTCAAGAGATGTAAAATCCCTAAGCACAACTACTGGAAAGCATAATATCCATGAATGTAATTCAAAAATTCCCAGTCAAACTCCTGCCAGCTTTTTCTGCCCAAATAAAACCTCTCAGTGAATGGTCCTCAGCTTTCAAAGTCCCACATGCACCAATACTAAGCAAACCATATATTGCATGAAATTGTTTTGTCCTCACTTTTAATTTTCTCTGGGCATTAACAATCTTGGCGACTTAGGGCTTTAAATCTTTCCAAAGCCATGCAGGCTTTGAAGAAAAGATGATCATTCTCTACTGAACAGGAATTGTTGCTTTCACTGCCCATGTGACTCTTTCTTTGCAGTTCAGGCAAAGTTTAGGTAAGATCTTTTGCCAGTCTAGTACACTTTCCGGGGTGTCAGAAAAGAAATATGAAGTGCTGAAAGAACCATACAAAATACTGATTTCCCTATAAGTCACTAAACCCATCAACACACGGTGTAGTTTAGCCTTGAAGGCAATGTTGTTAGAAAGATTCTCACAAAATGTTTCTGTTTTCTCTGACACAAAGACTGAAAATTGTCATCTGTCCAAAGTCTGAATGTACTTTACATTCTCTTCCTACTCTTTATGCCTGTTTTGCATAAAAAAATAGGAAATATAATTTTTAAAAAATACTATTTGAACTATATTATACTTTTCTGGCCCTACAGTCAAAATCTTACAGTAACCTGGTAAAACTCAGTTCTGTCACAAGCAATTAGGATTTGGTAGGCATTCAGGAAGCAATGCAACCTTGCACAGGGATCCTCCCTGATATCTACACCAGGCAGGCAGTCTGCTTTCCTGCATATCTTTGGAAACCATCGTTTCTCACAGTTATAACTTCAGGGTATGAATGTATCATAAGGACAATCATGGAATATCAGGCTCTGTATCTTTCTACTTGAGCAATCGATACATTTTTAAGGATGCAGTACGTGCAGTTCAGACACAATCTGTGAAGTTAATTTTTAAAGACATAGTAGTGTTTACATAAGAGAACTAAATATTACATTTCCATCATAAGTGAGATCCTTGGTGCCCCCACTGACTGCAGAGAATATTGCAATGTATTCCTTAGATTGGAACTCCATTCTTTCATCTCTTTTCAGGCATCATCTTAGGACAACTCATTAGCTGTTGCTTATGCAATAGGTTTACTCTCTGTAAGAATACCTGTGCAACCATAAGTTAAAATTTCTAGAACAAAAACATGGTCAGATGCTTGGGTCACCCCATTTGCTGCTCTTGTAATCTAGTTTTCATTACTTCTCTGGATCTATGTGCACACTTGGCATGTCTGGGAAACAGGAGTTGTAAGCTTTTAAACTGAATAGGTGCAAAAAAAAAAAAAAAGATGCATCCAAACTTAGTGATTTTTTTTTACAAACACCACTTGTCTGTGAGTCAGTTTGCTGATCTGTATGACATTTACATAAGTATTTACCCAAATCACCAGGGGTTGTGAATCTTCATGAATCATTGTTGGTGAAAAACTTTGTAATCCTTGAATGAAGTGTAGCACATGCATTCAGAGTATGGCTGTAATTAATGGTAGAAGATGAATGAAAATAATAGATTTTTTAAAAATCACATCACCTTTTTTTTTCCTTCTTCAAAATTGATTTAAAATTTTTCTCTTATAAATGAAAATCTTTCTTTTTCACACAGACATAATATGGTTGGTACACATCTAGGTGATTATTAGGGCACAGTTTCAGCATATTCAAGTTTGCTCACTTTTATTAAGAGAAAAAAGCAGGTATTGCTAGCATATAGTATTTGAAATTCATGTCTACATCACTTTATTTTACTCTTCCTATGTAGAAATGTCAATCAGAATGATTGTAATTAAAATATTATTACATTAAATGCTCTTAACTCATATGTAGATGAAGTCTTTTCTGGCAAAATTCTTTGCTTCAAGAAATGGGTAAACTAAATGAGCATACTGGCTGCTTCACTTAGCTGTCATCTCTCTAAAGGCTCTGTGAGTAAGCCTGACACACTTCATCTCTCACGTTACCATCATCTACATGCTTCTGTTAGTGTCTCCCATGTTAAACTTTATGGCATCTTCAGTCAAAGGAATACAAGTGAGGCAAAATGTGGGACTGGAAATGGACAAAATAACTAGGAGATTGGTTTAAAAAATTATCGTGAAGCTTGTGCGCCCATTGCCCTAGTTGCTATAATATCAGTGTATGATAGCCATATAATTCACCATCACAGGACAATCTGTATTTGATGCTTGTCCTAAGCCAGGCACAAAGAATTGCCAGCTGACAAGAATCCCTTCAAAAAGGGCAGGTGAGGAAATTTGAGAACAGCCCGAGAAGCTTGACATTTGTGGAGAGAGTAGCCTGTCTCCTGCTGAGTGAAAACTAGAGGGATTGATAATCTGAAATACAGATATTGAAAACTGAGGTAAGAAAGTTCCTTATGTAAATAGGGAGGGTTTTCCTATTCCTTCCTTATCTTTTCTTACTACAACTTTTAAGATTATTCCAGCAGTACTAGGATTTTTAGGTAAAATACATTCTTTCTCTTGTCTATTTTAAGTCAAAGAATACAAGTGTAGCTAAAGTATTTCTGCCACCTCTGTATTGTCACAAAATGAAAAATGTTACTTGTTAAAAAGGAAACAAAATAATACAATAAAAGCATTAACTAAAATATAACTCTTTATGGTGCATTAAATACTGCTTGGGTGGCACATTGTCTGAGAAAAGTGCTGGATGGTGTCAAAATAGTTAGGTTCTTCACAAGGACACATGTCCTTGTTATCAATTTCGTCTTTATCAGTAATTTCTGTAACAGCAAGAGCTTCTATCCAAAATAATAAGGACTTGAGCGTTTGATTTTTCACCAATATCTGAGGGAGGTATGTTGCTATCTGGTTTTTCTGCTGCTTCTGTCACCTTCTTTCCAATGCTAAATTAATCAGGCAGGTGACCTTGCTGGTTTTTATTAAGCACAGCAGGCTGTATGAGCTATTGCTGGAAAAGTGTGACATTGCTCAACTAGTGGGGTCCTACATCTATTTTTTTCTGATATGGTTTCACTGCCACTTTTAACTACAGGCTATATTTCTGCTGTAATGCACAGTTTCTTTCATTTGCCATAACTTAAAAATAATTATGCTGCTAAAAGGAAAGTACAGCATAATAAAATATTCTGTAACTGCTTATAAGCAAAAGAGCTTTTTATAAAATGCTGGTTTGCCTCAACTTTCCATGAAACAATGATGCTGAACATAGGAGTCATAGTAACTTACTTATTGGGTGAATGGGTACATCAAACTGAAATTTGACAACAGGGGTCTCAAAAAAATCCAGGCAAGTCTGAAATGGCACTGCATGACTACAGTACAGCTATGTACCACTGCATGATTCCACAGAATGGGCAGGAAGCCATCTGGAAACTCCAAACCTGTTGGTCTGATTCCCTAAGTTTGCCATAACAGTTTGGGAATAAACCAATAAGGTTTTCCATCTTACATTTTGGATTCCTCAATATTTGTGAACAAGAGCATGTCATCTGGGAAAGTAAGGCTACTTCTGTAGCAAGGATCTGGTGTTTCGTGCTCCTGATTCATCTGGCATAATTATGAATGAATTGTCTTACAAATCTCTGTTCCTAGATTTATTTGGGGAAGCATAACTGAAGTCTGCTTCTGAAGCCTCTGAAAAGTCCCCTAATTTAGAGTTTATTTTGTTCAGAAATCTACAGACCTGCAGCGGCTCCTCTGGCCTAGTGCTGGAGAAGTTTCTGACAGGCACGGGACCTAAGGGCAAGGATCTGATGTGTTGGGGCTGGACATCATTGTGATACAGTAATTAGAAACACTGCCATAATGCAGGAGACAGGAGAAGGAACTACTTTTCTAGTTGCATTGATGCATGGAATTAAGGTTGAAAGATGACTTCAATGTGCAAAGCATGATGCAAATAAGAGATGAGGTGGTAAAGCTGTAGTCTGATACCGACCATTGAGTTGTGCCATTAAGCGTCGGAACTCATTTGCTGAGGGACCACACAGCCACAGTGGCTGCTGGGACCTCCTCCGTCCCTGCCATTCCATCAGCTCTGCAGGGCACAGCACCTGCCAGCCAGGTGCATCAGGCATGCTGATGGCAAGTGGAAGAGTGACTACATAGATCTAGCCAGGAGGAGAATTAAATCCCAGTCTGCTTTGCCTTAAGACGTGAACAGCGTTTCCTAGTCATTAGATGTTTAACACAACGACCCTAGTGTTTTCACCATACTTCTTGAATGTGACAGTTGATTATGGGATCAAAACGACTGAAAAAGGAGATTCAGAAGAAATTAAACCATGTCCCTGAAACAGGCGTGCAGAAAGCTATTTTCAAAATAGGCATAGAAAACACTTTGAAAAATAGGTTAATTAGCATTTTCAAATGACTTCTGAAAACATGAGACTATTGGCCAAAGTTGGGATGCCAGTGTGGCCTGACAGCCTGCTCACAGCTTCAAAGGAACATCTGGACAGATGCATGCAGCAGTAAGGATTCATTCATGAAACATAGACTACTCGCCTACTGGCAGTAGATACTGCACCGGGCAACTTTAAATGATTCTGTGGATGCTGCAGACAACGCTTGTTATTCTCGTAGAGGGGAGAGCCCTATAAATAGAATGACATCCCTATGATCCCGATTAGCTGACTTTAAACTTTGAAGATCAAAACCCTCCAGGATATACTGCTGGGGAAGAAAGGACACCGAACTGCTTGGCAGGTCGGTGGGATGCGATATGGAGGAAGGATACTGGCTCGCTAAATACTACCCCAGCTAGCCGGGACCTAAAAACCTTGGAGATGTTTCCCGCTTTACTGTAGGACCTTAACGGTACCACTGTGACTGGATTCCCCTGAAGCGCAGACAGGTATCGTCTTTCCTTAGCAAGAGCGGGGAGAACGAGGTGGGGGGAAGGTCTCGAAGTGCAGGGAAGAGAGGTGCATCCTGCGCTAGGGCCGGGGACCGATGGCAGGCGGCGCGGGGAGCGCCCACGCGTGCCTGGGCTCCCGTCGGTCCCCGGCCCCTTCCCCTCCCTGCGGGGCGGGCTCGGGCTCCGCCGCAGCCCCCCCCCGCGCTCGCCGGTAGGCGGCACCGCCCCCCGCCTTCCTCCGCCTCCTCCTCCTCCTCACCTTCGCCGGGCGCCGCGCCGGGTGACCCAGATCGCGTCGGCGGCGGCAGCTCCGTGTCCCTCCCGGCGAGGAAGGACGGCTCGGGACGGCGGCTGCGCTGCGCCGCGGGGATGGAGCGGCGCGGAGCGGTGAGTGCGCGGCGGCGGCGGG
>VZRO01000784.1:619-10851 GCA_013397915.1 Daphoenositta chrysoptera
CCCCCGCTGGCATTTCAAAGATTTTACAGGCCACTTCCCTTTTTGTTTTGTAGTGTTTTAAAATTCTACCTCTATTTTTTAATCATTTGTTTGAATAACACTTCAATTTGTGATTTCCATGTATTTTTTTTGGTCACCTTTTCTGATTTTGTCTTTCATGTTGTTTATTTACATTCTCACTGCTCATTTTTTCTGTTCAGTGGCACTGCGTGGCACCTTCCATTTTCCTCTGTCTACGTCAGTTTGGGATGTTCTGTTGACAGTCAGTGGTGCATTCTGTGATGTTTTTTGTGCTGCTCTGATGTCTGTGTGCATGTTGTTTTACATCTGGCACAGAGTATGTTTCTTCATGTCTTGGGATATTGGTTCTGCTGCTGGGTCAGTGCACTAGGCGAGGAGCCCATGCGTTTCTGCGAGCGGCCGTGCCATGCTCTGGAACGCCCACTGCAAGATCCCATCCCACGTGCTCTGTGGGACAGCCCCATGTGTTCATTTTGTATTCCCATCCCACATCCTGCCCCTCTGGGGTCTCCAGGCACACCGTGCCTGACACACACCCCCATGTCACTCTGTGGGCCACACTAGAGCCATGGTCCCCCTCGGATGGAGTCTGCCTGTTGGTGTCACACAGAGTCTTACCTCACCCAGCAGCGCATCAAGCTCGTCGCGACTCATTACAGGGTCACTGCCGAGGGCTGCATCCTCTGCCTGCACGTGGAGAGATGTCCTGCCAGCTCCTCTGCTGCCCTCAGCTCGCTCTCCTTTTGGTCAGGGCCGCTACCCATGTTCAGTCCCTAACCTGGTGCAGTCCCAGCTCATGCTCCCCCAGTACTGCTTCACTAACTTACTTCCATGTGTTGTCAGCCTGTCTTTCACCCTGCCTGACCCACCCTCTACCTTCCTGCTCCCCACAGCCCCTGCTCTGGCTCTCCCTCCCCGTGTGTGGCACTGCTGGTGCTGACCTTGGCTGCCGGAAGCAGTTGGTCTCCAGCTGCTGCGGTGGTGCCCAGGCCGCCTGTATCCAGGGTGCTGGTGCAGGATGTACACAGCAGCAGCCCCCTACACCATCAGGGGTGAGTGACACGGACCGTCAGGGTAGGACCCTCCGGGGAGGAACTAAGGCTGGGATGTGGGGTGTGATGGGGGACACACCTAGGGTCCCCACTGGGAGCAGGACAGTGTCGGGGAGTGGGGATCCGGGTGCAGCAGTGGCTACAGACACTGCCCTCAGCTTCGCCCGGCTCGGTGTCCTGTGTCGCCTCCCCCAGGATCTCGGGGGGTCTCTCCACAGCCAAGTCTGCCTCCAGCAGCCGACCTGGCTCAGCCACACTCTCCACACAGGAGCCACATCGCCATGTCCCGCTGCACAGAGGGAGCAGAGCAGTGAGGGACAGCGGGGGGCACTGGCATCCCTGTGTGTCCTGGGACTCACCTGGGGACGTGGGGCAGTGGGGGTACCAGGCAGGCAAGGTGGAAGGCCCTGGGGCAGCCATCACAGCAGATGAGCTCACCGCCGTCACCGCATGCTGCACACTCATCCTCGTTCTCCTGTACCCGGGGGAGTGGGCAGGGCGTCACTGCCACCCCCACAGGCTTAAGCCATGGCTGTGGCAGGATCTGTCATCCCCCTTGCCCTCTCCCCCTGCATCACCCACCCTGCACCAAACATACCAATCCTTTCAGGGTGGTAAAATTGCCTGTCTCTTGGGGGTCGTAACCTGGTGAACCCCCAGTAGCTGAGCCCTGGGTTTCCTGTTCTAGGCCTGGCAAAATGGACATGCCAGGGACACCCCAACAGTTCTTCTGGTGGGTGCACCAGGTGTCACATCCAGGGCTCACCTGGTGGGGCACAGGGTTCTGGCCGTACATGGTGGCTGCTGGCAGCTGGCCCTGGGGGTGCAGTTGGGGTTCCCTGTTCTGTTGGCGAGACAAGAAGGGGTTTGGAGAGGCACTGCTGGCACTGGGGGACACCCCCAGGCCATGGCCATGATGCCATGCGAGAACAACCCCCCCGCCACAGCCTTGGCAGCTGCACAAGATGAGGGTGAAAACATAGGAGGGGGTTGTCTGTACACTTTGGGATGCCTTGGGCTGGGCAGGGCGCTTCAGGCTGTGGCTTCTGCTCCTAGCTTCTGGCTCCTCGGAGGCAGCCGGGGTATATGGCTCATCCCCAGCTCTGCTGCCCGTCTTGGAGCTGCCTGCAAGAGAGGCCAGAGGCAGCTCCAGTTCCCCTTCCCCACGTCCACCTGCCTGAGGGCGGCTCCTGAATTTGGGGACTAAACTGGGCAGGAGGTGGCTGAGCTGGGCTGTACTTACTCGGATCCAGCACGTGTTTAATGAGGATGCCCTCAATTGCCCCTCGGCTGACAGGCACCTCACTGCCTGCCACAGCCACTGCTCTCTGCACCGAGGCAGCCACCGCCTGGAGAGCTGCGGGCAGGGGAGCGGCTCAGTGGGTGGGCAGCCCCCTGCCCACGGCTGTGGGCCAACAGGGTGCATGGGCAGCTGTCCTGGGGCTTTCGGTACTCACCGCTGGCACGAGAGGTGCGGGCAGTATCTGTGCCCTCCGGCTTCTTCACAGTCTTTGCCTTCACCAGGGGCCCTGCAGCATTGTGAGGACGGGCGTCAGGGGGCACAGCACCCCACAACACCTCGGGGGCAGCACCCCGCCCCATCTCCATCCTGTCTAGTTCTCCATACCAGGACTGGCGCTGTGCTGTGCAGTGGGCTGTGCTGCCCGGGCCTTGTCCCGCTCCTCGGGGGCTTTCCTCTTGCCTTGGTGTCTGTGTGGGGCCAGTGCTGTGGGGCTTGGGGAGAGACGCCTTCCACGGCGCTGCCGTCCCAGCTCCACCTCTGCAAGAGGAACAGGGACTGGGACAGGCACCAGCACCCTGGGTGTCACCCCTGCCGACTGTCAGCCCCCGGGGGTGCCAGTCCCACCTGACCCCTACTACCTCTGGGGAAGGCGCCGCGGAGAGGCCGGAGCCGGGAGTACCGCTCCAGATTGTAGTCCTTGAAGAGGACGGCCCAGAAGTCGCGGACGGCGGCAGCGTCCCGGCCCAGCAGCCAGGTGAGCAGCGCGTGGAAAGCGCGGTGGGAGCCCTCCCGTTCCGTCCGGCTCAGCGTCTCCTGCCGGGCACACCACGGCCCGCGGGCTGCCCTCCGGCCCTCCGGCCCCAGCCCCCACAGCATGACCGTCCCGTTCTGCTCCGCAGCCTCACCTTGAAGATGTGGTCAGGGACGACATCGTGGTCAGCCAGGCCATGCAGCAGCGGGAAGACGTCATCCACCGCCATGGCGATCTCGGTGCGGTGCAGCTTCAGCAGGCGCCGCAGCTCCCCGTCGCTGCCCGGCCCCGCCATGCCCGGGGACACTGCCGGAGACCGCAGCCGCCCTTTAATACACCTTGGCCGCGGCACCAGAAACCTCACTGGGCTCCCGCAGACCCACTCATTTCTGTACGAGGCCGTAACCTGAACCCGTCCCTCCCGCGCGGCGGGGCTGGGCTTGTTTCCGCGCCACCACCGCACCCCAGCCCCGGGCTTTGAGGTCACGCACCTCCCCAGCTCCGGGCAGCAGTAGCCAGCGTGGGGTCGGCTGTGCCGCTGGTGAAGGACACCCGACCTGCGGGGAACACGCCGGGGTGACCAGGGAGATGGGGTCAGTGAGGTCTTGGTGAGGGGCTCCCACCTCTCTCATCTACGTGGTCACACAAGCGTCTCTCAAAATTTCCGGACTTTCCACAGGACCTGCTTCTCTCATCCAGAAACTCAGCTGCCGGAGCATGTGGCAAGTAAGGGCCCAGCAGATGGGGGTGTGATGGCAACAGAAGGGAGTCGAGAGAGGTGGGGTGTGGGTGTCTTTGAGTGTATCCTCCCCACACACTCCCCACTTCCCTTTTCAGCATCTCTCATGGACAATGTGCTTTGTCTCAAGATAGAAACACAGGGTACTGCAGGAGGAACTGTCTGGGTGCTCGCATAATGAATCCATTCCAGAGACGGGGGAGCCAAGGTGTGAGTGATTTTGGAGCACATCGGCCTGCAAAAGGATATAAAATGCTGCTGGAGACTGGGCTAATTAAGCAAACTGTTCTCCTGAGGTTGCAGGCAGCTTCTGTGGAGCAGTAGAAAGCACTGACACACAAAGAAACTCCACAAAAGGTGCGTTGGGGTACAATTGAAGATGTTGAACAAGCAAATGTCTTGCCAGAGCCATGGCAGTGCCACAAGTGCGCCCAGAGAATACCTGGGCAGGTGCAGCCCACAGCTCTGACAATACCTACTTCCCAAAACTGGGCATATGGAGCTGCAAAAAGCTTGGAGCCAGGGGGGAGCTGGCTTCTTGAAAGCATCTGGCGTAGGAAAGTCTGGGGGCCTGGATGCTCTGTACCAGGTAGCTGGAAAAGAGAAAGCTCAAAAGCTCCTACGCCAATTGCCAGACGTTGGATTTCCCCAGGATCAATTTAGGCCTTCCTCCCTCTGGAGGCGTGTCTGGGCTGCCCGGCAGGCTCCGTCGGGGGTGCTGTGGCTGTGCACAGCTGTCCCCAGGCCGCGGGGCAAACCCCGACCTGAGCAGGACCAGAGCGTGGTGCTAGAGGGGACTCTGCTGGGCAGCACAAGGGGATACAGGAAGGAACTTTCATTGCCGAGTCTTAAAAAACTGCAGCCAGTACCTGCTGCCTCCAAAGCTGTGCTAGGAGGAAGCATCTGCTGTCAAGAAACTCGGGAAGAATAACACCACCATACCGTTGGCGAGAGCAGGAAATACCCTTGCACGTGTCTGGTTAATAAATTAACGTGGTTGCCCGTGGAAAGGCTCACCCTGCAGCTCCTTTCAGTACTCAGGGAGGCAGTGGGAGCCATGGGATGGAGGTCGGGCAGGTGTTGTACTGGGTTCTTTTGCCCCACACCAGGATTTCTGTGCCCAGATCTGCCACACTGGTTATGGCTTCACCACCACCTGTGCCATGCATCCCCGCAGGGGACAAAATGTGGATATCAGGTGACACAGGAGGTTCATCTCCCCTCCTGGAGCTCTGCCCAAGCCCAGCCACAGGCACTGAGCACAAGCACAATCATGACACAGCCTCACATGTCTGCTCCACTCTTCCCAGGAACACTGTTTTCCCCAGTATCCCACCTGCAGTGCCACAATTTGTCACTGTCACCCTGTGTTAAGCTGTCTGCCATCTCTAGGACAAGGCTCTGGCACTTCCCCCTGCCCACCCAGCTCCCTTGTGGGCAGGCACTGCCCAACACTTCATGAGCCATATGCCCACGGTGCTGGGCTTGGACTTGTTTTAAATTCCAACTTTGTGACTCTTTCTGTGCTGAGTCACAGACATTGTTTTCCACATCCAGCCCACTCAGTAATGCCATAATTTGCATTTTGGGTTGGTTTTTTTGTGTTCCTTCCCCTTTCTGAGACGGGCAGCAGGCAGAGAAATGGCCACATGAAGAGGCATGTCCACACTGGGAAATCAGATGGGTGTTTCTGTACAACCTCGCTCACAGCCAGCCCGGGCAGCTCTAAAGAACTTGTAAGGGCTGCAAAAAGGCAGCTTTTGCCTGGGGCTGGCATGTGCTCTGCCTAGCTGCCAGGGCCCCAGACTGGGGTGCAGGGCTTTCAGGATGCCCTCTTCTTTCTACTGCCCCCACTACAGAAACCAGGACTCAAGGGGTGAAGGTTGACAATGTTTCTCCCCAAATGCCCAGCAGAATCATTGATTCAGCAGCAAAAGTATTTCTAGCCCCTGGGATGCGCCTCGATTCCCTCCTGAAAAAGCCATTGATGCAAACAAGGGAGGAAATGTCCCTTCCAGCATTTCCAATTTCCCTTCCTTGCTGAAGTCCTGTGGTGCAAACCATCGCTCCATCTCTCTTGGACACAACTGCCCCTCACTCATCTCAAACAATGTCCCTGAACCACAGTCAGGCAGCAGTGGAACACCCATGCATGGGATCGTGCCAGGAAGGCAGGGAGTCCCCAACTTTATCTCTGATGCTAATCCCACCAGGCCTGAGGCACACTGAGAGCCCACATCAAACACTGCCACCACGTGCAGATTTTATTCCTCTTCCCTTACCTTCAGCTGCTCCAGCATCTTCGAAGAAAAGGGCTCCATGTGGGCCCCTGTGCCAGATTCCCATTTCTGACAGCTTCCCTACTGCTGCCCCATGCAGTCCAGATGGGAGTACCTCCACCTGCACACATTCCAGCTGCTCCTGCAAGGGCCCGGGAAGGAGAGCTGAAGCAGAGATTTATTTTAGCTTCAGTTTCCTCTTTCCTCCCCCTTTAGAAAGAAGAAACAAAACCCCAGAGGTATGTTATATTAATTTATTTGGGACACACCAAAAAGGAAAGTCAACAACTGTTAACATACAAAAGTACAGAATCCTGGGACAAGATTTACTGTCCTGATTAAAAAGGCACCATGGTCCCAAAGAAGAGTAATTAGGATACATGATTTAGAAATTTTCCCCCTGTTGCAGCAGAAACAGAGCCAGGCTTTGGCTCTATCCACAGTCAAACCCAGTTAAAAAAACCCAAATATGATTTCTATGTGATAAACTCTGCTCAGCCTGTACAGGATGTCATGAAGAGAATCACAGCCTAGAAGTTGGTTGATTTTTTTTTTGTCCTTTTTTGAAACAGTGAAGGTGATTAATCACTAAGTAGGTAACAAGACAGCAGACTGCTGACACCTTCGGCTCAACTTTCTGTCAGACACATCAGTTCAACTGAGGCCAGCAGGCTAAGTGTGGGGCTTCTGAATGAAATGTAATTCCCTGTGGTAGACAGGAAGTCAGATCTGACAACCTTAAATTCCCTGAATCCCTGAAAATCATAAAGCACTATACAGCTGTGTTCCGTATCCGAGCCAACCCCGGTGGATTTGCTTTACACATGAGCATTTATACCGTCAGCACTATCTGTAATAAAAAGGGGGGTTACAGCAGTTACTAAAAAACTTCTACCTCGGTGAGGTCCGAGCTTGGCTATATTCCCTGCTGAAACAGAGCTGCTGGTGTAGAGACCCAGTGAGAGGCTCAATCCAGCACCTCAGGGCTGGAAGGCAAATAGTTTAAACGTGACATAATTTGCATGGGGAGGTCAGTGAAGCATGTCAGAGAGGAGATGAAGGGAGGCTGTGAAGCCTCGGGCAGCAGAAGCTTGACGGTGCTGCTAGCAAACCTGTAAAACTACGAGTGGTGCAGAGCACACGGCAGGCATTAAATACTTTGGAGCGACTTACCATGAAGAGCTTGTCAGAGACACAGAGCAAGGACCCCAGCACTAAGAAGCAGGGTCCCTGGGAAGGGACATGCAGCTTGCAGCCGGACAGATCCGTGCCAGGTGGCCGAGGCTGGAGCCTGCCTGAGCAGCCCAGCCGGGGCTGCCGTGTCCCAGGGGACCAGCAGCTGCTCTGCATTTCATTCCTCCTTTGGCATAGGACTTCAAAGCAGTCCAAGGACTGATTCATCAATAGTAAATGAACTGTCAAAATTATTCGTACATGCATTTATTGTTAAAGGGAGCAAAAGCCAAAGAATGAAAGAGCACGAGTTAACGTCAGTAAATTATGTGCAGGACGGAGAGGAAAGAAACGGGGAAAAGCTGAGATACTGGAGTGGGGAAACCAACATTCACACTGGAAGGTAAATTTTAAAACCAGGCAAGTTTGCACTCTTTCTACCACAGATCTTTTGTGGACAAATAGAGACTTGGGGGTTTTCCATTTTCAGTGTGGTCTGGCAAGGTTTGGGATTCTCACCAGAGAGATCTCCAGCACTGGGTTTCACTGGAAGTTCAAGTCTCTCATCTTTAAAAACCAGTAAAGCAACTCTAACTAAAAAAGTCACAGATACGTCACTGCTCAGGATGTACGTGGGCATGAGGGTCACACTTTGTTTAAACAACTTCGGGTGAAAAACTACCATCTTCCCCCCGCTGGTCTGCACCGCCTCAGGGGTGGAAGAGCAAGCCCAGATCTGGGTACCTGCTGCTGTGAACACCACAGCTATGCCTGGGAAGGCTTTTTCTTCCCTATGTCCTAAAGAGGCAGGATACCAGTTTATAAAATTACTCTCATCTTAAAACTAAATAATGCAATTTGCATTTTCCCCTATCTTACCCCCCCTCCCCCCAAAGATAAAACATTACCACTTCATTTAGGATTCACACCTCAGATCCTAGATTAGGGACTTCGTGATAAAACTCATCCAGTTATGGGAAGGTTTATTCTGATCAAGGAAACGTCAGTAAAATAGAATCTAGAATAAAACATTCAGAATCACCAATGCTTTAACAGCCAAAGCACTCCACTGTCTCCTGCTCTCTGCCCGCTCCTCGAGCAGGAGAGCAGTCCCTTCCCAAAAGCACAGCGTGCGTCTCCAGGGCTGGAGACACACGCTGCAAACCCACTTCCTTCCTGGCAGAAACGCCAGCTCCCACAGGAAGGGGCAGAGCACCTTTCACCCCCACTGCCGCCAGGGGAACCAGGGCTCTTCAGCACACAGATTTTCTGTTAGCAACAAGTCCAAGTTATTACCCTGCAGTAAATCCGAGTCCTGATTCACGCTGTTAGGCTGCCACTGGCTCAGAAATGTTGAGAGACTTCCAAACCCCACGGATGCAGACAGGACCTTGGAAGAAGAGGCTTATATGCTACGTAACCTTGGATCATCCGCTGCATTTGAGCCTTGGCATCGCTGGCTGCTGACAACTCATCCTTCCAAATCCATGTGGTTCAGTCCTTGCTGCCGTTGTCATCCTCCCAGCCCTCTTCCCTGGAGGCGGCATGTTCCTGAGCTCTGGCTTGAGGATCTGCAACAATCATGTCCAATGGATAGTGGGATTTCAAACTTGCCTAACGTGTGCATTGCCACCTTGTACTCCAGCAGCTCTGCCCGCTCTCTGCGGCGGGCGCTAGCAGTTTTTCACCTTTTCCACAGTCTCGTAGAAGCCAGGCCTGACCCTGCGGATGCTCATCCGTATGTGCTCGCCCTCCAGGGGCAGGTCGGTGCCGGCGGCAGCTGTGGTGCAGCGGCGCTTCCGCCGGCCCCGCAGTGAGAAGGCTGGGGCACCACCGTTCTCCTCCTCCGTGGGGTACAGCTCGTCCACACTGGTGCCCTCATCTGACTGCTCCTCGCCCTTGTACTTCACCTCCTTCGCCTTGCTGCCCTCCTTCTCTTCCCTGGCAAGCTTCCTGAAGTGCTCCAGACACTGTATTTTTTGCCTTCTCTCCATCATCTTCAGCTCCTGCTTCTCTGTGAAATCTTCGTAGTACATTTTCCTCTCGCTCCTCTGATCTTCCAGAAACTTCCACTCGATGCTGGTCATTTTTATCCCACTGTACTCCTCCAGTTTATCCCTCATCTGTGTGTCTGTACAAAACACGTCAAAGAGCTTCTCCGAACTCTCATTGAATCTGTCGGCTCGCTCAGAAAAAGCCTGGTTCTGTCTCTGCTTCCTGGTCTGGTACAACCGGGTGAACTCCTCGTACATTTTGAGGATGAGTTTCTTTATGTTCTGCGTGGCAATGGTGTGCAGGTTGCAGACCAGCCAGTGCTCCTGCAGGTGCTCTGCGAGCAGCTGGGCCGCGTCCTCCTTGGAGCGCTGGGCCTGGCCGGCCCTCTTGGGCTGCAGCAGGTACAGCATGTTCTGCACCACATCCTTCTTGGTGGGCAGCACCCCCTGCGCAAAGCCCGAAGACTCCACATATTCCACAGTCCCCAGGGTCTTCCGTGCCCTCACCTCAGTGTCCAGTGATTCCATCACTGCTCGGTGGTTCTGTGGTTATGACATAACCTGAAAGACAGGATGAGAAGAGAGGAGTGTGTCAAACGAGTCAGTTTTTTCTGCAGAAACAAGCAAAAACAAGACGATGGAAGCTGTGCTGAGGCCAATGGGACGCGGGGCTTTGTGGCGCTCCGCCGCTGTCGAACGGCTGCGTTAGCCCAGCCCATCCCAGCCCCTGCTCCGCGAGCCTATCGCTCCTCGGAGCGGCTTCCAGAGCCTAATACGGCGCGTCTCCGTGCGGGAATTCGGCTTTAATTGAGTTTTGTACTTCGCCTTATCAATTACAGCAAGGCAGGAGCGCCGAAGGCGCAGCGAGGGCGCAGCGCCGGCCCGGCCCTGGTCCGGCCGTGCCCTGCCTGCGGTTCCGCCCGCCTGACCCCGCGACAGCGCCCGAACCGCCCGCTGCCCCCCCGGCCTGGAGCGCGGCC
>VZRO01000784.1:11376-24135 GCA_013397915.1 Daphoenositta chrysoptera
GCAATGACTGTGGGGCAGTCAGCAGGGAGCTGAGTGGTGGAGCCGTGGCTGTGGGGCAGGTGGGAGGGAGCTGATGAGTGGGTGCCATGGCTGTGGGGCAGGCAGCAGGGTGATGGGTGGGCGTGGTGTCCCAGGCAGGGCAGGTGCCTGCTTCCCCATGGGAGGCCACGTGTCTGTAACCTATGGTGCCAGGTTGGTGACGGCAGCGGGACGGCGACAGTGATGGAGACAGCAGCGATGGGCGCGGGGACAGAGCCGGCGGAGGCGCGGTGTGACTCATTGGCGGGGTGAGGCCCCGCCCTGCCCCGTGCTCCCTCCTGTGTCCCCCAGCACCCCTTATCTGCCCCTGCCCCTACAGGAGGGTCTACCTGGACCACAACGCCACCACCCCGCTGGCCCCCGAGGTGGCCCAGGCCGTATGGGATGCCATGTGCCATGCCTGGGGCAACCCCAGCAGCTCCCACCCCACAGGTAGGGACCAGGACGGGCCATGTTGGCTCCCTGGGCTGGGCCTTGTGGTGATGGGAGCCCACGCGAGCTGCCAGGTCTGGTCTTGCAGGCAGAAAGGCGAAGGAGCTCATCGGCAGCGCACGGGAGAGCCTGGCGAGGATGCTCGGAGGCTGCCCCGAGGACATCGTCTTCACCTCGGGGGGCACGGAGGTGGGACCAGGGGGGACCCCCTTTCTGGGAATCCCTGCCCACCACCCCCTCTCCAGCAAGCAGCGATGAGGAGGGTGGGGATGAAGGGTGCTGTGCTCCTTCTGAGCCTCCATTTTCCCTCTCCTTCCTTCCTTCAGGCAAATAATATGGTGATCCAAACTGCCCGCAGGCACTTCCACGAGAGCCAGTGTGGGACGGAGGGCAGCCGGCGGACACCACACATCGTGACATCAAGCGTGGAACATGACTCCATCCGCCTGCCGCTGGAGCAACTGGGGAGGGAGGGCCTGGCAGGTGAGTACCACAGGCACAGATGGGGTTTGAATGGGAGTCTCTGCTGGTTTTTTTGGCAGAGGACAAGATCCTGCATGCTCTGTCATGTTCCACTTTCTCCTGCTGGAGAGAGGCACTGTTTCCCCCTGTGGTGCCCATGTTCCCCTAGGCTGGATGTGTCACCTCCCTGCTCTGTGCCTGTGTTCCCACCTGCCCAGCAGGCCACAGGCAGCCCCGAGCGCTCCCAGCCTACCCAGCCAACCTCAGGGCTTGTCTCCTGGCTTGCAGAAGCGACCTTTGTGCCTGTGTCCCCACGGAGCGGGCAGGCAGAGGTGGATGATGTCCTGGCTGCCATCCGGCCAAACACCTGCCTGGTCTCCCTCATGTTGGCAAATAACGAGACCGGAGTCCTCATGGTGAGTGTGGGCAGTGAGGGGGACGGGGTGGGGACACCCTCGCCAAGAGGCTCTGATGGGAAAGCAGAAGTTCCCTGGGATGCAGACCCTTGTCCCTGCCACCAGCCCGTCGCGGAGCTGAGCCAGCGCATCTGTGCTCTCAACCAGCGCAGAGCAGCGGAGGGGCTGCCCAGGATCCTGGTGCACACAGATGCAGCGCAGATGATTGGCAAGGGGCGCGTGGACGTGCAGGAGCTGGGCGTGGATTATCTGACCATCGTGGGACACAAGGTGTGGCCCTGCTCACGTGGCCCTGCTGCTGGTCACCCTGTGTGACATCTCTGGGGGAGTGTGTGCCCCACACAGCTTGGCACCTCGCGGTGGCCAAAGTTCTCTTGCTGGATGGTGCTCTGCAGACAGACTTCACTCCTGTGGAACCTGTCTGGCTGGGGGGCAGGAGACTGAGGGTGGGGAGCGGGGATCTGCAGCAGCCTGTGCCTGTGCGATGGGCAGGGGCCAGCACTGCAGGGCACTCAGATTTGAGCAGGAGGGCAGCAAGCACTGTCAGTACTGTTGGTGCTGTCAGTGTCCTCAGGTCACCGTGGCTGTCCCCACAGTTCCACGGCCCGCGGATTGGAGCACTGTATGCCCGCAGCCCCGGCACCACCACCCCGCTGTACCCCATGCTCTTCGGAGGGGGACAGGAGAGGAGTTTCCGGCCAGGGTAAGGGGGCAGGTGGTTACCTGGAGAGCTGAGCCTCTGGCTGGTGGCCAAGCCACGTGGGCTGTCTTGTCCAAGCTGAGCTGGCAACTGTGTCACCTGCTGGCCCTGGGGCGAGCAGTCCAGCATGGCAGGGAAATGGATCCGTGCATGGAAACTCCCTGGAACTCAGGCTTTACCAAGGGTGGAACCTCAGGGTGGAACTGCCTCCTTCTCAACCATCTCAGAGAGGTGTCCAGGACCCCTGCCAGCAGTGAGGGGTCCCATGAGGGAATGTCTGTGTCTCAAGGTTGGGTTCCTGGTCTGGAGAAATAACTCACTGATCCCTGTTCCCTTCCAGCACTGAGAACACCCCGATGATCGCCGGCCTTGGCCAGGTCAGTCAGAGTGGTCAGGGGTGAGTGGTGCAGAACCAGCATGGAGACAGCCACTTGTGCTCCCTGGTCATCAGAAGGGACAAACTCGGAATGTGGGAGGGAGGTTGAATTGGGAAAGGCAGTGGGGCTTTCTGGTGCCAGTTGAAGGAGGTGCTTTGGGGCGCTTCCTGCAGGCTTGCAGCCCTGGCAGTCTCACAGCTCACATGGCCCAGGGCACTGAGAGTGGACACAGGGGACCTGGCACTGCAGAGGCTGTTCCAGGCTGGGCGCACATCCCGGGGACAACGCCCAGAGGGAGGTGTCCAAGGGTCACTGGTGGAGCCTGTCTGGGTGTTCTCAGGCTGCAGAGCTAGTGAGCAAGAACTGGGAGGCCTATGAGGCTCATATGCGGGATGTCCGGGATTACCTGGAGGCCACGCTGGAGGTGAGCAAATCTGGTCCCTTCCTGAGGTCTCAGGCTGCAGGATGTGTGGCCTGGAGCAGGGTGAGTATGGCCAGAGGGATCTGGCCATGCCCACCCCCTCACGAGGACAGAGCTGCTTGGGAACCCGGAGAGGTTCACAGCCCTCTGATTCCTCAGGCCTCCTTTGGGAAGCAGAGGATTTGCTTCAACAGTCACTTTAAGGGCTCCAAGCGACTCTGCAACACCTGTAACTTCTCCATCCTGGGCCCAGGCCTTCAAGGTAGCTCTTATCCTACCGCTGTCCTGTGATGGTTACACAGAGCCAAGCACCTGCCCCTCACAGCACCTGTGGCTGAGACTGGTGGGCGCTTGATGTGGCTCGGGCAGGGAGGTGAGGCAGGAGTAGCCCCTGGAGAGAGCCTTGGCACTGGGAGAGCTGTGCTTGTGTTGCTTATGCTGCAGGACAAAGGGTGCTGGCCCACTGCAAGGTGCTCCTCGCCAGCGTCGGGGCTGCCTGCCACTCTGAGAAGGGGGATCGGTGAGCAGACAGCTTTTCCAGCCCCTGGGTGTCTTCCCAGAGGACAGCAGGTGGGAGGGATGGAAACAGGACAGGGAAGGGGACAGTGGGTGGCTTGGGCAGCATCACCTGGAGCAAAGAGGGTACAGACCTTTCCAGAGGAGCTGATGGGCTGTGAAGGGGATTATTGCAGGAGACACAGCTGGAATGCTCGACTGCTGCTTGGAAGGAGTTTTTCTCTCCCAGCTTTGGTGATCCAGCTGAGCTTGGAAGTACTTTTGAACTCCTGGCATTACCAGAAGAGAGCCTGCCTTGTGTCTGTGTGTGCCTGGCTCTCCTGCTCTAGCCCAGCTTGGGTCTCCAGATGGCTCCTTTAGAGGATGTGGGGACAGTGGGTGCTTTTGGCCTGGTCTAGAGCAATGCCCTGTGGACATAGCAGAGCTGCCAACCCACAGGGACACAGAACAGGTTCTTCTTAGAAGAGCCAGATTCCCCATAGGACAACAAGTCCAGTGGGATTGAGTGCCCCTGGAAAGCAAGCAGTGGGCTGTGCAGGGGACAGGTTTGCTGGAGTGCATCTGGAGATGTGCTTCCTCCCGCAGCTCGGTGAGGCTCCCTGCTGATGTGTGGGGCTTCCTTAGCCTCAGAGTCCAACCTCTGTCCTCTGGCTGTGTTCCAGGCCCTCCCCGGTGCTACTGAGCTGCGGGATTCCCCTGGAGGTGGCGCGGAATGCGCTGCGGCTGAGCGTGGGGCGTGGCACAGCACGGGCAGACGTGGACAGGGCTGTGCAGGACCTTGTGCAGGCTGTGGAGCAGCTGGAGCGGGACCAGGCCCCATAGACCCTGGAATTGCTCCCTGGACACTGCTCAGGTTCTTGGGGTTGGCCCCGGGGTGCGAGCTGCCCATGCCAGCCTGGGCTCAGGGGTGGCAGGGGGAGGTTCTGAGGAGGGGGCTTGGCTGCTTTGGGGCTGCAGCAGCTCCAGGGCTTTGCCAGGACTCAGCCCTGCTGCACAGTGGAGGCTCTTGCGGAGTCCTGCTGTCCAGTGCCCCTGGCTTGCCAGATGTACCCAGCTGGGTGCCTGCACATGCACGTGTTGGCACAGCTGAGCCTCTGCTTGAGTCCCTGCAGAGGGACAGGCGTGGAAACCATGGGAGGAGGAGCCTCATGCCCTGGTTGCGTCTCACAAAGGAAGCTTTCCCACTGCTTGAGCAGCCAGAGGAAGAAAGACCATTTGCCCCAGAGTGAAATGAGGAGTTGCTAGAAGCACAGCAAGATTCTGGGCTGGGAACTGCTCTGCCCTAAGCTGCCAAAGGGATTTCTGGCGGGGCACAGATTTCCCAGCACTGCTTTGCTTTACCTTTTCTTCTGTTTTCTTCTGTCCTTCCTACAGTGGGCATTGCTCCTGTTGCCAGCTCCACCTGCTCCTCAAGGAAACAGTTGTTGGGGCAGCTGTGACTGTGCCAGCACCTGAGGGAACCCTGCATGGCCCAGGGGGTCTCTGGCGTCAACAACACTGGAGGACACAAGTGTCACACGGATCAGGAGCATTGCCAGCCTGGCTGGCTGATGTCAGGGAACTTAGTCTCCCTGGGTATTCATAGGAATAAAAGTAATTGCTGCTTCTTTTCACAAGTAAAATGTATTTTCTGTGGGGGAAGCTGGAGTGGTCAGAGCCATCTGAGTGATGCCTTTTCCCTCAGAAAATGCTCATGTCCCAGAACACAGGCACAGGTGGCTGCAGGGGGGAGGTGCCTGCAGGGCTTGGTTGGCACAGAGCCCATGGACTTTCTTTTTACAGCCACACATTAGCATGACCAGGAATACTATTTGGACCCATAAAACCTTGGGGCTCTCTGCAAATCCCATGCCTCACTGGAGTTTTGGGACCCAAGCACCTTGATCACTGATCCTGCCAGGCTGGTCAGTATTACCACCATGCTACTCACACCTCCATCTCAAATGCATTCTTTTATTTCTCCATTTTTTCCCCTCCCCTGGATAATAGTCAAAACCTCCTCTAGAGAACATGGTTCCATAGAAGGGATTTTGGTCTGCTTCAGGGCTAGATCTTTAATCTGTCATGGAGTCTCTACAGTTCCTGGGGACCTTTCACAGTTATAGCACAACTGGAGATTCAGCTTTTGGGGCTCTCTTTCCCCCACAGGACATCTGGGCTTCCTGCATTGTTTCAGACAGAAATTAAACCACAAAGCACAAAAAGCTTTACTGACTTTTTCTTTATATGTACAGGAAATGCAAGTTTTAGCCACAGAAATTTAGCACTGCTCCATTTAGAATGTGACAGCCAAAGCTTAAGCAGCACTACAGAGGAAATGACAATTCAGGTTGACAGTTTTAGTGGTTTTGCTGCTCATCTTCCTCCTACCACAGTGCACATAAATGAGAGCCACTTTTGAGTCCCTCTGTATTGCTATCCAGACATGGTCAGGAAGAACTTGGCCCACATTTCAGTGGGCCAGCCTGTGCTGGCCATGCACCCTGTGTGCTACTCTTTTGGGTATGACAAAATGTCAGTGGTTGTGTGCAGCCACAAATCCACCTGGCATGGGAGCCTGGAAATACCAACATTGCTACATCAGCTGAGAAGTGAAATGGTGGAGAGAGGGCCTGGCCACTACGCTTGGACACAGGAGTTGAAATGAGTTACTTCCACATGGTCACAGCCAGAATCGGACATTCAAAACTGACATTCATTTAATGGATGAATCCACAATCTCCTGATAATCTTGCCTTCTTAAATCCTTCCAGGAGAGCTTATAACACGCAAGGAAAAAGACACTCACCAAAATAAGCACTGCCCCAACCAGATCACAAGTGCCTGGGAAGATGCGCAACACAAGGAGCTGCAGAACCATGGCGATGACGATCTCCAGGTGCTGCACAGTGCTCACCAGGGCAGGGTGGAACTTGCCCAGGGCATGGTAGACCCCCAGGAAGGCTGCAGTGGAGCACAGGCAGATGGCAAGGAGATAGCTCCAGGTTTCCCTGTCCAGTGGGACGATTGGCTCTTGGAGCAGGAACATGGTGGATGCTCCCCACACTGCTCCCGTCCAGCTGAAGGTGAACAGTGCTGTCCACATGCTGATGCTGTCTTTGACGGACCTGTAGACTATCATGGAGAGGGCAGTGGTCAGACCTGCCATGACGGTCATGGTATAGCCAAAAGCTTCCTTCCAGGTGCTCAGCAAAGAGTTCTCCTCCTTAACAATGTTGGGGATCATGATCAGACAGACACCGAACACACTGCCAACGACAGTGACTGTGTCTATATAAGCCATTCTTTCATCTATGAGTAAAAAAGCCAGAATGGCACTGAACATGGTGGTGGTGGCCCTCCACATGATGGTCCCATTGCTGGGGGGCACTATGGAGAAGGATGTGTAGGCACAGGTGATGGAGATGACATTGCAGACACCGAAGAGGAACAGCCGGAGCCTGTAGCCTTTGGGGCCAAAGGGAGGCTCATGGTGGTAGCACACAGCAGTGAGGGACAGCACCTGCAGGACTGAGCGGATGAAAATCAGCTCCAGAGATGGCACTTTGGAACGGTCAGAAATTAATCTCGTGATCAGAGCCACACATCCGTGAGCCACGGCAGACCCAAAAAGGACTGCCCATGTTTTCTTGGACTGCAGTACATTTCCTTCAGGAAAGTGCTGGGATTGTCCAACCTCATCAGGTTTTGGCAATTGTGCTGGCTTGGTGTCTATTGTACCAAAAAAAGTATTTTCTCTCTTTTTCCCATCATTCAGTAGTCTTCTCTTATGATTATCCTCCATAAATACTCCAGTATCTTCGTTAACATACTCACATCCTTCTTCTCCTGGCTGCAGATAATGAGAGGTGTATTTCACCGTTACTGTGTTGGGATGAATTTTCACTCGCTTTTTGACTGGGTATTTTTGGGAAGACGTATCCATTTCCGTAGAGAAACGCCCTGGTCTTAAAAAAAAAAAAGGAGATACACTGTTATTTAATGAACAATGAGAGATTCATTAGGATGTAAGTGCTTTTAGTGTTTACAAGCTATTTTTATCAACCAAATCCAAGTACTAGTAGCCTGTTCTTGGTTTTGCTTTAATTTTCCAGTGAGTTACTGCTAAATACCTTTGATGGCTGGGCCATTTGGATCTCCTTAAAAGTCAACTATGGCACTTCACTTTAGTCACTAGTTTTGAAAATAACATGTTTTGTCCTTATGTATGGTATGCATAATGAGTTCTAGTGTATTCTAATGAGAAAGTTCTCTTGCTAAGCTTTTTACGCTGTAATTATGCATTATGGTTAATTGCTTGCCAGTGTTACAAGATTACAGGAGAAATTTGGCTGGAAGAGATGTCAGAGGGTAACACAGGGAAATAGGCAACACCCCCGGGCAAGTCAGCAGTTTGCATATGGATAACAACACATCTTTGAACTCCACTGTGACGGTCTTAAACCCTTCTGTCTCCTCGGCCATTTCCCACTACACAGTTCCTGTGATTCGGGCGGGGTGGGGCAGGTGTTTAATTCAGGCAGGGGTATAGTCATTGAAATGACTGCTTTCACACCATCTGTGCAGAGCCTTCCAAGTGAAGAGGCAGAGGAGCAATGAAATCTTCCCTGCCTTCTCTTCACCCCAGCAAATAAAACCTGTGCAGACCTTACCTGTGACAGTGACATTTGATCCCAAGGCAGAGGGGGAAAGCACGTCTTCGTCATCTACATCTTCGATGGGCTGTCTAGACGGAAACAGCAGCTGCTCTCAGGTACCAGCAGGGAAGGTTACAGCCATCTCGGCACAGAAAGTAAAACCCAAGGGAGGCTCAAACCCCACTTTAGATGGAGAGAAAGCAATCAGTGGCATCTTGTCAAACCCACTCCCCAGCCATCTCCCAGAATTACCGAGGGAACTGATCCAAAGAACAAGTGGTGGTTTGTGAGCATAAGGTTCCTACAGCTCGACAACAAGCCAAGCCCACCCTCCGTGCCTGCCGTGCTGCCCCACGGGCTGCAGAGGAGAGGGAGCCCGGGAGAACCAATCCTCCCCGCCCCCCAGATCCCTCCCCCGGCGCCGAGCCCTGCCAGCACCAGCAGCTTGGCCTCTGCGGTGGCAGCGCGGGATGGGTGCAGACAGTCCTTGTCCCCAGGGAGGACCTCAGCGTTCCTGGGGGTCCTGGCGGTGCAAGACCACAGCTACTGGACAATGGGCTGAACGCCAGGACAGCGGGTTATCAGGGAGAACACAGGCTCAAAGGCAACGGTAAAGTGCGGGCAATAGTTCCTCACAGAAACACTAAAAATACCGTGACCAGGTTCTGCCTTGGCATTTTCTGTGCCTGTGATCTGTGACAGCCAAGCACGGCCTGTGTCTCTGGCAAATTGATTTACATGAGAATGGGACAATCTGCCTTTTTCCTCGCAGACTGAGTGTTCATTAACCCCCTGCTACACCCCAACTGAGCTGCAGCCGAGTCCCTGCTCTCCTCATAGGGATGAACGGGAGCGGGGACAGGGGCAGGGACCAGTCCCAGCTCTGGAGGAAGCAGCAGCACCCGCACAAGTACCGGGGGCTGAGGACCCTCTCGAGTCCCCCCTCTCTCTCACGAGGCCTTGCCCAGCACTGCTGTTCACGTTTTTCTGCTGCTGACCCAACGCCAGAGCACGCCCAGCACCCCCTGCATGGTGAAGAGCACTGCAGGGTGTCCACGCACGGCTTACTCGGCAAGGAACGTGAGAACGAGCAGCTCAACGCCAGGGAGAGTAAACAGAGCTGCCTATCAACTGTGCTAGCGGGCACTTCAAACAACCCATCAAACATCTACCAACACCTGCCAGAAATCTGCCCCGGGCTTACCTGCTACCTTCACTTTTCCTTCAGGTAAATTGTTCATTTCCGAATCTTTAACCATGCAAATGCAAACCGCACTGAGTGAGCCCAGGAAGGCAGTGATTTTCACCTGCACAGCTTTTCCTATCTAGCATTTTCGTTGTGCTACAATCCTGTTTTGCCTTGGAGCCTTAAAACAAATTAAGACCTTGCTTTAAGGCACAACATACTGAATCATGAACAAAATAAGTAGGAGGAAAAGAAGGCAAAAGTGGACGATAGGAATTATTATTAGCGTGACAGGAGACCACTGGGTAAACTCATTCATTTCGCTAAGAAACAGCTGAGTAAACGCTGCAACTGTTCCTGAAAACAAAATCAAAATAGCTCATTTTTTCCCATGAGCGTACAACGGTAACTTTCTTGCTTCCTGGCTTTAGATTACATTTTCTTTCAACAGATAGTTGCAAATTCAACACAACAGTTGCAAATGTAGCACTGGACCTGTGCAACGTATTCAGGGATCTCTCTGGAGGAAAACAATAGATGGTGGGCACCTAGCTCAAAATGGCTGTTCTGCACAGAGCTGCTCCCTCAGGACTGCTCAGCTGGGAACCACAACAGTTGGGAGTCTGGAAAGTGGAAGGGCAAACACGTATGAAAAGCAGGAGATGGGAACTAATAAAGAAAAAAAAAACCCAAAAACCAGGAATGCTTAACCCAAATTTTCATTTTCCCAGCTAAATACAGAGTGTATGACACATGTGATGCCAACCCTCCCACAGTACATTTGTCTGTAGTCTTTGGTGACCTTGCTTTTCTTAACCAGTGAGATTTTCCATAGAGACTGAGATTAGGGCATATCCCAGATCCACTATGTGTGTCCCTGACACAAATTTAAAATAGACAGAAATCAGCACAGCCTATACAGACAACTTGCTACTTTCCCATGCCTTTTGTGGAGATGATATGAAGTTTTTATTTTACCTTCATATCTGGAAACAACGTGGCTTATTTGCATTTTCTATTAAAAACCACAAGTTGATTTCAAATCAAGTTTAATACAAGGCTGAAGATGAAGCACTATGCAAAATTCTCAAGCCATGTAACAAAATAAACATTCCCAGTTCAACCTGGGACACCAATTAAAATTACCAGCTCATTGAAATCACTGACTGCAGAGTGTGAACCCTGTTTTCTCTTGGGAGAACAAATAATCACTGTAGATTCAATAAATGGCAGAGATCATTGATAGAATACAAACCACGGCTTCTTTTAAAAGAAAAAAACCCAAATACTTGCCTCCTTTCCTCCCTCAATCACTGCAAGTGCTGGTTAGCCAGGTAGAAATAGGTGATTATCTGCACCCTGACTGCTGGGGGTCAGAGCCTGAGCTCTCCCGTGCCTGAAGGAATGATGGCTTTGAGGTCTGGTGATTCCAACCACCAATCTTCAATAAACTCACAGAAAAATACTCTCATCTTCTGCCAGATTGGTTAAAATCAGTCAGGCTACTGAGGTGTTATTAGGAAAGACTCATACACATGGCAATTCCAGCCATGGATATGGAGCCGGGAATAAGGCAGCTCCCCTTACACTCTGAAAGACAGGCCCCACAGTAATGCTCCTTTGCCTCTTCTGTGGAAAATTCCCCAATCCTGACCGGATCAGGCTGAGATCACCAGAGGGCTGTGAGCAGTCTCTACAGGATAACTACAGACTGACAATTCTCTCTGAATATCACACATAGGAAAGACCCACCCACCCCTGGAAACCCACGGAACTGACTGAACTCATGCCACCTCCACTAAGCACTTGTGTGCGCTGACTTCTCAGCATAAGTGGTTTTCTTGTGATTCCTTATCAGGTGCAGGAAAATCTCCTAAAGCCCTGTTTCAGCACCATTAAACCACCTGGAGATTCTTAGGTGCTTCATACTTCAGGCAACTGCACATGCCAAGGGATCTACACTCATGTGGTGTATGAGTACCTTATCTTTCTAGCCAGATTGACATAAATCAATTTGATTAAAAATACATGCAAAGAAACTCAAGTCTTTATTAAAATTTAATTAATAGCAAAAGGTATTTAAGAAAATGAAGGAGCAATTACACGAAAGGAGTTTTTAGCACTTAAGCACAAGAGCAAACATTATACAAAAACCAACAAACCAGTATCCTGTGTCTTCAAATTAATTGAGTCACATCCAGCAGCACTGCCTGAAGGAAGAGCCAGTACAACCTTCACAGAATACAAATACAAACCCTACACTAAAGTCCCACGAGTTGTCAGTACATTCTTCATAATATTTTGCAACCCAAGAAAACGACCTCTATTTGTGCTAGCTCTCTGAAGAAATCACATTTAATGGGATATACCTTTAATTCCCCTTGCTTTCTCTATTCTCTTGCTGAATACGGGCTCCATTTGCGGCCGTTCCCATGAAAAAATACTATTTTCTAATTTCTCCATTCATGCCTGTTGCCTGCTGCAGTTCCGACCTCTGCAGCAGCAACACTTGCATTAAGTGTTTTTGCGACTGATTTTGAAAGAAGAGCCAATTTCCCTGCAAAAACCCTTATCTGAACAAACCCCTTCAGATCACAATTCCAGGCACGGGGGAGAGAACAGAGAATACATTAACACTGAAATACAGTCCCCTATAGCACAGGAAACCAGGAAAACAGCTCAGTTGGACGAAAGAAAGGTTTTAAGAGGTACATTACAATGGGGTGAAGCACGAGACGGCACCTTCAGGTCCACGACGGCAGATGACAGGTCGAGATTAGAGACACCTCGCTCACTGCTTTGGATCCTCTCCCAACAATGTGCAACCCTCGGCAGCCCGCGGTGCGTGCGGGATGTGCAGGAGGGGACAGCCGCCTGCAAAGGAAACGAGCCTGGCAGCGCTGCGAGGAGGGCGGCACCAATCGCGATGGCTGGCAACTGTCGCCGATAAGAGGGCACTCGTCAGAGGACGCGGAGCGTCTCCATGGGAACCCCGGCAGCGGCTCCAGCAAATCCCCTCTGGGCAGGAGCGGGCGAAGGGCGGTGGCTGCCCAGGTTCGGTCCTCGCCGTGCCGCGCCCTCCGCGGCCGCCTCCGCCATGGCAGAGAGTGCCGGCCCCGCACACATCACTACCACTGCCACCGCCCCGGCGCCGCGGGGTCCACCGGCCCCTCCGGCCGCTGAGGAACCGCCGCGGGCTGGGAAGGCGCTCCGGCCCACGCTGGGCCCTCGCCTCTGCTCTGTCGCGACAGTCACGACCCCCTTCTCCCGGCCGGCGTCCCTGTCCCCGCCGCTTCACGGGGCCCGGGGNGGCCCTCACTCTGTCGCGACAGACCGCCGGTGTCCCTGTCCCCGCCGGCTCACTGGGCCCGGGGCGCGCCCCCGCTCTGTCACGACAGTCGCCCCCCCGGGCGCTGCTCGTGGGCGCGCGGCGCACGCGCGGCTGTTTCCGCGCGAAAGACGTTTTCCCGCGTGCCGCGCGCGCCGGGGCGGGGCCGTTACCCCCCGCTCCCTCCCCTTCCTCTCCGCGCGTCGCGGCGGCGCGGGGCCGGGCGCGCGCGGTGCGGCGGCGCG
>VZRO01000784.1:24638-64391 GCA_013397915.1 Daphoenositta chrysoptera
GGGCGGCCCGACCCGCCTTTGGCCCGGCCCGGCCCGCCACCGGGACCCGGCCCACGGGAGCGCCTGGGCCGCCCGAGCGCCTGGCCGGAATCCAGGGGGGCCAGGCCGGGGTGCCGCCCTGGGGCCGGGGTCCCCCGCCCGCCGCTCCTGTTGCTCATCCCCGAGTTCCCGGTGCCACCCCCGAGTTCCCAGTGCGGTGGCACTGGGGCGAGCGGCCGCCTCTTGGCTGGCCCGGGGGACAGAGCCGTGTCACGCAGCCGTTGGGCTGCCCCGGGCTTTGAGTGGGAGAAGCAGCGCGCTGAGCCCCAGGGGTAGCGCGACCGGAGCCAGGATCCGGGGATGCAAGGCTCCGGGAGCAGCCAAGTGCAGGCAGTACCCTCTGACCGGTGCTAGGAGTAGGGGAGACGTACAAAACCAGGTTGGGGTCCTGAGCTGCTCGGCTCAGACATACCCAAGGCTGTGCTTGGAGGAGTGGAAGGCTTCGGTGGTGGGTGCTGGTCATTGGGTACCTGGCCCATGCTGGGAAGTGGTGGACAACCACGCTCTGCTTTCCCTGTGTTCCTGGGATGGAACAGGGAGTGTGAGCAGTGGTTGGGACGAAGCGTGACTTGGGAGAAAGAAAATAGTTGTAGTATTCATGGAGCAGCTTAAAGGGACATGACTGCCAATACCAGTGTCAAAAAACTTAGTTTCTGGGAAGACAGTGTGAGTTTATTTAAACTAAATTGAGCTGCTTTGTAAGTATTGATTATTTTAGTTGTGTTCCACACAATTCTGTAGCTGTGCAGAGTTAGATTAGTGATAGCATCTATTGTTGAGGTTGTTGAGGAATGAAAATCCTTCTCCAGGTCACACCACCGATGCAACTGTTCTTAAACTGTGTTCTGTGTTTGGTGGGATGGATGATATTAATGTCTGGGTTCAGTAACTTTTCCATGTTAGTGCACTAGTGAAAAAGGAGTGGTGTGGGAGAAGGATCAATGCAGATTCTCTGGATCCAGAGCAGTTTGTCTTGTCTAATGCTACGGCGAGGTTATTAGATGGGTGTTTCTACAGTATAACCTATCCACCGATGAAGAAGTCACTGGGCCACAAGGCAGTGTGCAGGTTGTCTGTCAGAAGGTGTTCTGACCATGTGAAGAAGTTCTTCCTATTACAGAATTAGAAGCCAGTTCTTTCTTTCTGACTTAACTGTGATGACTTTTTTTTGGAAGGCCTGAGAAAATACATGTAGGGGTGCAGAGGGTTTTGAAATGACATGCCAACCCGTGATGCAGCAGGATTTCCTGGTGAGCGGGAGCAGGGGGGCTCACTTCAGGGTTGTGATTAATCTGAGAGGATGTAGTTTTACTGGCTGCTCAATAGAGAGTGTGCAGTTGAAATTCTATGTTGGTGTTGCTGATGGACACATGGATTTACAGCAGTGGGAGTGGGTAGTGGGAACGAAGCTTTTTTGAAGCTGGGTGAAGTTAGTGCCAATTCTGGAGGTTCAGAGCACTTCATCTATAACCCCTATGTCCAGAGGACTGCAGCCCATGGTCTCTGTTGCTTCCGGACATTTTACAAAGAGCTGGAGTTGACTGGTTCACTGAGGGTCAGCATTTCTGGCCAAATGTCCACACCCAGTATGCTGTGGTCTGAAGTTGTGAGGGCAGTTGAAACCCTGGTAGTACTGGAGCCGTGTGACTGGGGTCTCTGAGCCTGTCAGCTCCTGCCCCTGTCCTTAGCCTGCCCTTCATGCTGTACAGACTTGTATGTAACTTCTTCTGCAACTGCAGTGCACCTTTTGAGAGCTGAGAAGGTTTGTGAACATTATTATAGCTCACATTTGGATGCATTGACAAAATTTGTTCCTTGGGGTAGTCAGAAACACAACAAGTGAATATTTTTTATTTGAAAGAACAACATGTACCTCAAGTTTGTGCTGGTGACTGTGGACTCTCTCGTTTCTTTCCCTTGGTTCCAAAGACATGCTCTGGTACAAGTTGGCTAAATAATTTAAACAACATTTTAGTAGGCAAGTGAGCCCATAGAAGTGTAAGGATGCAGTGAGAGAAATGCTGAATTGTGATGACTTTCTAAGAGTCCTTTTACTGGGATGAGAACATGGCTTTATGGTAACATTGAGGTTTGTTCTCTGGTAACGTGCACAAAAGCCTCTCACACCCTGCTAAGAATTCCAGAGTACCAGATCTGTAGTTACCACAAGACATACTGGAAGAGGCAAACTCTACTGAAGTTGTGCAGGAATGTTAAAGCCAGAACTCAGATGCAGCACTGCTGAATGTCTGATTGGCCTCTCTGGGATCTCCCTGTGCTGCACCTTGGAGTTTTGGGATGAGGCTCTGTCTTCTGGTGCTTGGAGTGAAACCCAGAAGGTGATGCTGAATCTGGTACCAAGATAAGGAAGTGCTTTATCTAAATCTGCTGTATTGACTTCAGGACTTAAAATGCTAGCCTATATCTGCAAGATACTTCCTGCTTTCTTTAAAGTTTTGGGGATTTACTTGTAGTCACGCTCATTTATCAGTGGAGCTCTGGAACTCCAATTGCACATGGTCATCTCTTCCTTGCAGTGCCACTGTGTCTGCTCATTTGGCTTAAACCAGAAAGGAGTAGAGTTGGTTTTTGTTCTTGGAGAAGAAAGGGAAATCCTACAAAGTTTGAGTTCATGAGCAGATAATTGTTTTGTTGTTTCTACCCAGGGCATCCGGGGATATGCAGTATTTTGCTTTTCCATGCTGATGTAGTTTTGTTGGTGTGGGTGTTCAATATGTGATCAGAACACAGAAACCTATTTCTTTGTTCCCTTAGAAAATAAGTGGTTTAGAGAGTGTTACTATGACACTCTTGCAACTTTTCAGTCTGATACACTTTAAAAAATAAGTGTTGTTTTGTGAAGGTGCACTCTGATTTTTTTTAAAGGCAGACCTCACCTTCAGCTTGCTGAAAGAGCTGAAGGGAAGGAACTGCAGAGGGAATCTTGTCCTTAGTTGTGATTTTGTAGCAACTTGCTAATTTAATTTGTGACATGTCCTATTGCAAGTCCGACTGTAGGCAATACTTGCAGCACTTGACAGCTTTTGTGTCACTGGGAGAGAATACCCAGGAACTCAGGTGTTCTCCCTGTGGTTTGAAGGAACCGTGCTCCTGACTTTGCCAGCTTTGCCACATTTCCTTGTTTGCATCCCTGAAGGCATTTTATGGTTTGGAAAATGCTTTTTAATGATAACAGTGTGCCTGAGATAGCAGCATGCCTTGGACAAGAGATCCATCAGGGCCCAAACAGTGTCACCTGCGTCCCATTCTGAACTGTAGGTTCAACATGAAACTGGTAATTTGGTAACTCTGTCTTAATTTTGGAATATCTGGGGAGAAAATGCCTATTTACAATTGCAGGTAATTCAGTGTGAAGCACAAGTGGTGCAGGTACGAGGCTTTTCATGCCTTCAGGCCCGTGACCTTGGTGGGTGCTGCTCTCTGTGCCCAGAGCTGGAAGCACCGGCTGGCCAAGGCTACCAGCGCCCAGTCCCTGCCCTGCTGCTCATCCTGCCCAGCAGGGAGTTGGGTCTTAAGAAACACAGAAAGGCTGCACGTATGGTGGGACAGGCGGTGTGGTGGGACAGGCTCTCAGCCACAGTTGTCAGCATTATTAGACACGAGTGCTTGATGTGGGAGTGTGTTGTGAGCTCCAGTCACACAGTTATTAATCATTTATTTCAGAATTAGGAGCAGGAGGTGGAATTCTTAAGCCTGTCCCCCTTCAGCTGAAGGGCAGGTTGTTTCAGGTGGTTCCCAAAAGTAATGTTTTACTAGAAAGCAGCATGAGGCAACATCCAGCCAACTGTGTTCCTTGCTGTGCAAGGTTTCAGCAGCAGCGATGTTATTTATTCTGTAAATAAATCTAATGAGTTTATATTCTGTAACTCTACAAATAGCAGGCTTGTATTATATTGTCAGGTTAGCTGAATGAAAACAGTGTTGACAGATTGTTCAGCTCATAGGAAAACGATATTTCTTTGTAGAGTTACACAGGGATTATCCTGTATGTCAGAAATGTTTCTGAATGTCAAATATTTTTCTATAATAAAATAATAAAAATCAAAACAATCTTGGATACATTTTTACATACTAGAACATAGAATGTAGTGGTGTTTTTTGAAACTGGAATCAAATAACAAGCTGAGTATCTGTTTGCTGTCCTCCACAAAAGGGTTTCTCTCTCTCCTTTTAGGGTTAGAATCCCCAAGGACCCGGAAGATACCAACATGTTTGTGTTTTTAAGTGGGAAATGAAACTTCATTTGCAAATGGGTAATGAATTCCACCTTAAATATGTGCTCAGTGTGCCAGTTTTGCATTGTTAATTTCTAGATCTGTTCATTAAGACCACATGAGCTGGTTGCTGCCAGTGGAATTGCACAAGATGGTTGAGCTGCTCTGCCAGCCTGCCTCAGCTGAGAGGGATCTGTGTCTCCACAGCTGCACAGCTCTCCCTTCCCTTTGTGCTGCTGCTGGCTTGACCTTCCCTGGAGCTGAATTCCCTACCTGCCAAACTCCTCTGCTTGGGAGTGAGGTTTTTCTGCCCAGTGAGGGGAAGTCAGGCTGTCAGGAGTTGATAGAGGTGATGCAAGGTCAGTGGCAGGAATACTTTTGGAGAAAAATGGTCCTGGAGATGGGGATCCTTCAGGTGGGAGGTTCAGGCTGACTCAGCTGTGCATGCCCGTGCTGGCTGTGGTTGTTCAGCATGGAGCCCATTGCTCTGTGTAAAGTTGGGGTTCTGTGGGTAACTCGAACCTTCACTGAATGCCCCCTGCCAGCTCTGCTGTCTGCAGCCTGTGTTTGTTCTTCCCTTCTTTGGGGCTGGTCCCACCTTACCAGAGCAGCCTGGTGGCATCAGCGCAGTGTTGGCATTCTTCTCTAGATGAAAGAGTGTCCCAGTGTGGCCTCCAGCTCACACTCTCAGTGTCACAGGGTTGTCTGGGCTGGAAGGGACCTTAGAGATCATCTTGTTCCACCCCCTCGGGGACACCTGCTCCAAGCCCTGCGTTCCTGTGGGACTCCCCTGGAGGCCTTCCTGTGTGGTCAGAGATGAACACTTGGTTTGCTCTCTCTCTTGTCTCCTCTCTCTTCACCTGGTAACCTGTCCTTGCAAGGCCTGTTGTTGCCATGGCAGCCGAATTTCTTTAAGGGCCTTTTCTGAAGAATTTTGTTAAATGTCTCTTGGAAATTAAAGCAGGCTTTGTAAAGTACAGTCTACTGGTGTAAAGGAGGGCCTTGAGAGAACTCCTGTGTGGAACTTGGCTTTCCTGTACAAAAGGAAGGTTGATTTCCCTGTCTAAATGCTGTAGTTTATTTAGTTGCCTGCAGATCTATTTTCTAGAATAGTTTCTACTAAATTAGGCTCACTAGGCTGTAACATCAGAGTGTTAGGTGAGAAAGTAAACATAACTACAAATTGTGTTCAAGAGTAAGCACTGCTTCAAGCAGTAGAATTTTATTTTGAAGATTTTTTTTTTCTGGTTCACTTACATGGCTTCTTTGGTGTCTGATAGTTTTGTTTTTCCCATATCCTTACTTTAATAGGACATTGCTTGTGGGAGAGGAATTAAAAATCTCTTCCAAGAAATGAATATTTTTAACAATATTTTTTATTTATATATTTATATATATAAATATATATATTTATATTTTTATTCATTTATAATGAATATTTTTAACAATAGAGAGGTACTTACATATTTTGGGATCTTTGTTTTCCTGAGTTCAGTGGAAATTGGTCCATGCACTGATAGTTATTGATAGTGGAGATAGAGAAAAGCACACAGAGAAGGATGTATACACAGAGTAGACTCCTGTAGGCCTGTTCCTGTTGGATACTGCGCTTAAAGAAACCCAAACAAATGGTTGCAGTGATACTATAAAACAAACAGCGTAGCATAGGGAGTGCAAATCAGCACTGCACAGATCATCCTTGCACACTGAGCTGAGCTTGGAGGGCCTGCCTGCCTGCCTTTGGCTGCCTCCAAACTGTGCTCAGCCACCTGTAACCTTTGTGCTCAGCGGCTGTACAAAGTGCTCTGGGAATGGCAGTGAGAGTGGAGAAGGAAAGCTCCAATGGTAAGGGAAGTTCTTCCCCTGGCTTGGCCATGGTTTCGGGTACTCTGCCCTTTGAGTCTCAGATCATGGCTTGTTTATTCTTCACCTCCTTTCAGTTCCACAATCCCAGGGTTTCACTTAAGCGCTTTGAGGCTTTTTCTGGTTTAGTTCTAGCTGATTGTTCTGCTTGTATTCACATAAATCAAACAGAATTCACCTATAATGTGTCCTTTCTCATCCCTCTGAAAAGGGCCAGTGGAGCTGGTCAGAAGAAATTGCATAATTTCTGTGGGTTTGCGCATCTCTTTTGCTTCCCTAGTCAGAGGAGTGATTTTTTTTTTTTTTTTTTTTTTTTTTTTTGTTTCTTTAAGCTCCATTTGGAACAGTTTTCTCTGACAAAACAATAAGATGGAGCTGAAATTTAATTCCTGTTTCAAAATGATGTAGGGAAGTTTTGAATACTAATTATTGTGCTGTTGTACAAGATACTGGAAATGCTCAGAACCTGGAGAGGTGTGTTTCAATATTGAACTGTTACACTTAGTTTTCTTCCCAAAAGGAACCTGAAAAGCTGCTTGTTTTTGCTTTGCAAAGGAAAGTTTTTACACACTTGAGTTCTTGTTGGTGGAACTATAAAGCACCAGCATCAGGGACAGAAAGCACTGGTGTGAGGGCTTATGTAAATCTTGTTGCCTGATGTGGGTATTAATCGGGAATTTCTTGTTTTGGAGGAAAATGTTTGTGAATGCCAGAGCCATTAGAGCTGGAAGGACAAGTCTTTTTCATTGGTATGCCTTACTTTTCTGATTTTTTATTGCTGGTTGTTGATTCAGAGCTGTTGGTGTCCTGGTGGCAAGTTGAGAAGGAAGGACAAGGGCTAAGAGAGAAGACTGAGGGATAACAGTCAAGGGAAGCAAAGGGTCACACTTGAGGAGTGGAGGGAAAAGTTGTCACTTGTAGCTGCCATTATTTCCTGGACATTTTGTTTACCCTAGGCAAATGTATTGTTACAAAACTTCTAAGACTTGAATGTGTATCCTTTTCTAAACTTTCAGAATATTTTCTTGGCGATCTCTGTCAGTGAGGATCGCCAGGCCTTTTGCAATTCATCAGCACCATCCATAGCATTCGAGCAGGACTTGGAGCCCCTGTGCAATGGCAGGAGGTACCACCAGCATTTTCAGCAGTAAATTCTGAGCTATTGGCAGGGTGTGTCACTGAGGGAGTTTTCCTGTGAAATACACAGCTGACAATAACCTTTCACATCATCCTTGCCCATAAATTTTTGGCAGTCAGCTCCTTTGTTGTCTGTCCCTCAAACAACTTCCTTGACCTAAAGTCATGCTTTGATAACACCCACATCCAGAGTTGAGCTATTGTGTCTGCCTCTGTCCTGAAGGCCACGTGTTGCTCCTCTTTGTAACTCATGCTTGCATTCAGGCAGATGTCAAAAGATAATGACTTTGTGTGGCAGTGGTCACAAAAAGCATTCAGCGTGTGGTATAGTCAGCTCTGATTTGCAGTTCCCAAATTCTGATCTCTTCACCCGCGGGCCTGGTAAATGACAAGTAGCACCACTGTGAAGTGTCACAGAGTGCCACTGGAGTTATTTGTGCTGCCAGAATCCTGCGCCTGTGTGCAGGTTCATTGGTACTGGCAATCACAGGCAGATGTGAGCCTGATGCAGGGAAGAGCCTGTGGAACTAAGCTATCATAGAACAATTGCATAATTAAAGAGCATGGGAATGTACAAAAACAGTGACTTGCAGCCCTCCAGAAGAAATAAATTCATGGTGAGCTCTTTTTGCACCAAACAAGGCGTCAGGGCTGAGGGGAACAGGCTGTTCCCAGTGTGTGATGGGGGCAGCTGGTAGAGAAAGTGTTGTGCAAAGTAACTGCAGCTCCTCAAGTAACTTGTTTTATATACATATATGAGAAAGAGGTGTCCTTTTTAATCTCTGGTCAAGCTATTGCTGGTGTTGGTGGCATGCCAGGCTCTTTGAGGAAAGACCCAAGAGCAGCACGAGTGTCTCGGGGCAGTGTAGGAACCGTTGTGCCCTTCCAGCGGCTCCTGCATCTGACATTGCTGTCAGAGCTCCCTGAAATGGGGCCTCGGTTGGGAATACAAAAAGCTGTGGGGAAGGAAGGGAAGAACATGCTGGTGGAAGGCTAGAAATGATCTGAATATCATCTTACATTCACCACACTTGCCTATTAATAGCCAACAAAGAACAAAAATTTAACACACAGGGCAGCCTCATTTGTATTATTTTTCCTTAGCTGTAAGCTCAGGCAGTTTGGGACTTGGTTGCTGGGGATTTTTTTTAATCCTTGAGGGGAACGTTGGTTTTTGCATTGTTATAGATAGCTCAGATGAGCACGCCTGTGGTTGAGATGGTATTGTTAGGCAGTTACTCCCATCTTGTTCCAAATAATACATACCTCTGACAAACCAACTGTCCGGACTGGAAATTCCTGTGTTAAGTTTTTAGCTGCAGATTGGTTATTTTCGTCGTATTCCAACAAAAGTTATTCAAATTGATTTTTGAATATCAGATTAAGGAATTTTTTTTTCTAGGTGTGGTAAATACACTTTTTATTTTTTCCCCCTAAGGATTTCAGTGGGAAATTCCTGCTGAGTGTTCATGCTTTAGGGTAAAGGCCTGTGGCTTTAATGAGATCATTGTTACTTAGTTGTTAAAAAAAATTCACATAGCTTGACCATTTTATAGTTGCCTGCAAAATAGTAAGTGGCAACTTGGCTGGTCTCGGAGATCTCTTCCTTGCAGATTTTGTAGTTGTGCAGGTTTTGCATGGGAGCAGCTTTCGTGTGCCACACGGACAGCAACCTTCACTGCATCCTTCCAGCTCTGTGGGAAGGACAGGAGTTTGACAGAGATCAGTCTGCTACTTGTGAACAGAAGCCATTCCTGAGCACCAGACTGTGTGAGGCATAACTCCCCAGGTTTGGAAACCAGGCTTTGATTTATTGGTCTCTTGCCATAAAGTTGCCAAAAGGTGCGTCTTGTCAGTCGGGTGTCTTTTGTGCTTTATCCTTGTTTCCTCCAAAGCAGGCAAGTTACTGAGGGCTCAGATAAGGAACAAATGTTTTTCCTGACTTTGTTTAGGAGAGATCATTTATTTTGGATGAAATCTCCCAGAGGAGCTTGAACAGACGCCGGATGGGAAGATGAGTAGACCCAGCAGGATATAACAACTTTGGGTAGTTGAGAATGTTACAGTGGAATATGAACTAAAGGAGCAAAGTCATGTGCTTTTAACCTGGCCAAGAGCTGACTGATGGTATCGAGATGAGAGCTGTTGGTGCTCAGAGTCCGTTCTGAGGGTGCACAGAGTGTCTCAGTTTGGCTGCGATCCCAGGTGGAAGCTTCCTCTCTGGGGGCTCTTTGGTCACTTTATCATGCAAGTGTCCATGTCCTCACCACTGGAACCCAGTTGCTGTAATACCATTTCCCCCCTTAGTTTTAAATGTCCTGATCATATGTGATAAGAAAAATTGACACCACCCTGCCCCCATCATGTTCTTTTCCTTGCAATATTTTTTCATTACCCTGCAGCTGATAAGAATTTCCCTGTATTGCCAGCAGAGATTTAACCTTGCAGTATGATTTCTTGAGGACCACTACCCAAAATGTTGCAGAGGTTAATAGCTTCATCTAATACCTGCTCTGCAGTCTTCTACCCCTGGCTTTCAAGTAGTATTCTATTATTTACTCCTATAATTATTTTCCTTTAAGAACAGTAGTTCATTTTTGAAAAATTGCAAAGCGTTTATCACTTATATGTCTCCATCCTCTAACTGGGATGTGCTGTGTTGTGAGAATAGATGCTAGAAAGACTTTTCTGTTGGGGTTTTATTTAATGAAAGAACTAGTATTGGAGTGTGTTTTTCTCTAATTATTTTATTTGAATTTTTTTCACTGATTTGTATTGTGCGTTGCTGGAATCTCTAGGGACACAACTCTTAAGTCCAAAATCATCTTACTTTTACAGCCATTAAGGGGTGTTAAAGCTATAGACCTCTGTCCAGTCTTGTGTTTTATTGGAACAATGGACTTGTACTAGGATGGTTATTTATTTACTTTTACTTTTGTGGCTCGTCCTGGGCTTTCTTTGTTCCTGGAAGAATACGGAACAGAAAAAACAATGGAGAGCTTGAGTTAATCCCTTTGTCTGTCTTGGGGTGACACAATTTATAATATTCTTGACAGCTACTTGTCTAATCTCTTAATTGCTGGAAATTTCACTGCATTTCCTAAGCAGCTTATTCCAGTGCTATATATTCTTACTGACTGTTTTGTTTCCAGTATTTAACTGACGCATTTTGCAGTTAACTTTCGGGTTTTATTTCATCATAGTGAGCTATTTCTGGTGCACCTGAATGTCCATAAGCTGTCTTTTTTTTTTTTTTCTCCTTGAGCTCCAACACGAACTGTGTCTTTGAGTTTCTCAGTGTTTCCTCCTATCTCTGGTTTTCTTGTCCTCTGACCCAGCTTACTGCTTTGTAGCCTGCTTTTTGACCCTGTTCTCTCCTGTCAGTTCATATCTTGAAGCCTGGGCCCCCAAACTGGGCACTCTGCTCTGATGCTGATGATTTAGTGGTGGAAGGTGGATTTTCTTCATTTATTTGTTCATTGTGATGAACTCTTCACAAGAGTCCCTTGCTCTTTCCTCATCCTTTTGTTCGTCATTCATGGAAGGCTTTGCAGGCCATGCCAGGGGTTGAGAATCTGCCTTAGCCTGTGCTTGGGTATCTGGAGTCACTCTGGATTTCTGTCACCAAGAGGCACGGTCACCATTGTCACAAAGGCAGGGATGGAACCCGCATGGAAGGTGATTGTCCCTGGCGAAACAAACGGGTATTGGCCTGTGACAGGGGTTACAGCACAACCACAGGGTCAGTCCTTGGCTGGGATGGCATCAGACAGGAGCCCAGGCTCTCCCCTTGCTCCTGGCAAGGAGTGTGAGGACGCTGCTGCCTGATGCTGCTGCCTGATGCAGTTGTCTTGCTGTCATTTGATTAGCTGCAGTCTTCAATATTCATGAAGAGCACTGAAGAAGGAGGCTGCCTTGTTTGTTCAGCATCAAGCTGTTGAAAGCATACATGGAACATTGATTTCTCCACATCCTTTGATTTCAAATGCTGCTTTTTTGTTATTATAAAATGGTACAAGTCTTCATGGTGACTTTGACAATATGGAAAGAGGACTTGTTTTTTTGTGGTAAAAGTATAATAGCAGCTGTAAGAGAAAAAATTGAGAAAGAAAGTTAAAAGATGCCAAAAAAGTGAAAAAAGGATGCATTTAATGTGAATGTAATCTGTGTGTTTCACAGACTTGCCCTAAGATTTTCCTAGGAAACAGCTGTCTTCCAGCTTGGACAGCACTGGCAGCTTTTGTTTCTTCCAAACTGTAGGTACATTTTTGTACCAAGCAGAGATGTTTTGAGCCTTGAAACCAGTCTTCTAGTTATGACATCATTAGCAAAATTTATTTATTGTCTGTTTGGATCCTGGATTCCTTATATCAAAGCATTTGTTTCCTATCAGTTTATTATCTTCAGGGAATAGCTTCAGACAGATCTGCTTTGGTGCTCTGCTGTTTTAAGTGCATGATGATTTGAAACTTGGATTTCACTCCTTGTTTTCTTATTTTGAAACTGCTTTTTACTGTGTTTTACAAGCTAATTTGTTGTGGGACTATATTGGTAGAGGTGGCATGAAAATTTAAAGTTGATTAATTGATAAGTAAAATGGAACTAGGTTGTTCTTTATAGGCTACTGAGTTTTGTTCACTTAGTAGCTTTCTATTGATTAATATACCTAACTTTTTTTTTCTTTTTTTTTTTTTTTTTTTTTTTGGTGCTTTTTTGTCCTCAGTGCTTTCCCACCTCTTTTTTTTTTAGGTGACAGTCGGGGCTATCACCTTTGCTGCCCTCCTGTCACCCCCAAGTGTCTACTTTTGACTGATAAGCCTCCACCCTTGTGGCTACTTCCTCTAGGAGCAGTTTGGCTTCTGCTTGGAGCACAAGGTCGTGTGCCTGGCAGGGCTGGAGATGGTTCCAGGCCATGTCTCGGGAGGGGTCAGGGGCTCCACGCAGGTTTGGGACAAACCGGGGACATGGTGAGTGTCCCTCAGCAGCGACAGTGCCATCTGCCTTTGCCAGCTCATCAGCAGCCGCTGCGCTTGTGCAGGTGTTCTGGAAGCACACCGAGGGAATTTGACAGCTTTTAGTAGCTAGTTTGTCAGCCGATGAACGGGACTTCGAGTAGCATAAAGCCACAGGGGACAGAGACTGAACAACCTTCCTTTGGTGCCCTCCCCGTGCAGCTGCAGCTCCCCTGCGGTGCTGCTGCGCTGCTGGGGGGTGTTGGCAGAGGTGTGTGGGAAGACAGGGATCTACCTCTGCAGGTTAGAGAGCGCTCTGTGTTGTGATGGTTGGGATTGGGATACTGAGGCTTGGGGTGGAGACGCAGTTGGTGTTTTGGTTCTGCACTTCTGTGGCTCCCAGCCTCGTGGAGCATGCTTTGTTGTGTAGTTGGGCATTTTAGTGGGTGGGGCAGCACAGAAACGAGTGACTGCTCTAGGAACCTGGCTAGTTCTCTGGGAATATGGCTTTTTTCCCTATCACTGCAGCTGGGAGGCCATCAGCACTTTATTCTTCCAGTGTACCTCCCAGAGAAGCTCATCTCCATGATTACATCACTTACCTTACCAATATATCTCCCTTTTTAATAGACTAGGAAGAGCCTTGTCATCAATCTCTTACTTTCCCTTCCAATAGCCCTCAAATATCCAAGGGAAAAAAAAGTCAATTGCTCTCGGATCTCTTGAGAGTTTGGTACTGCATGTGTATAAGGTGCTTGAGCTTTAAATGTTTAAATCAAAATCCATTCAGTCTTGGGACATCTTTCTCTCTGGTTTCATCCTTGTAGTGCACAATTCTGCCAGTTTCTCTTCTGCTCTGTTCTCTGTAGACTGCAATATTTTGAAGAATCCTTTCCCTGATCAAGCTCCAGAACTGTTTTCCTGCCCCTCCTCTTTACAGTGGCTGTATATAAGTTCTTGGTTAACAGACTCGACAGTTCAGTGTTAAAACAATAAAAAGTTTGTGCTGTTTTATCACAAACTTGTAACTCTTTCTTATCTGAAATTAAAGTAAGAAATTTAAGAAAAAGCAACACTACAACAGAGCAAAACAACAGCCAGTGGGAAGGGGAAGCTAAAAGCCTAAACACAGGGTATAACAGCTCAAGGCAGAATTTCTTGCTTCTCACAGCCAAGAAATGGATGGTTGGGTGTCAGGAGCAGCAATCTCACCAGCTACCTGACAATGGTTTGTCCCTAAAATCGTCTTTGCTTAGGAACTTTTAGACCTTAAGGATTCATTTTCCCCTGTAACCTGGGGGCTCTGCTCAGAAAACAGGTGACTGACTTTAAGTGTTCATTTCAGTCTTACCTTGCTCTTGTAATATCAATTGTTTGTTGGCTTATGGAAACCATCTTATGTTTGCAAGTCAGTATTTAGCTACTGTGCTAATTGTTTTCTCTCCCATTTCCCTGTAATGGGGTTTAATTTTATCCAAGTTTTCATCAGTCTGACAGTTTGCAAGCAGATTAGAAATTAAATTGTACAGTAGAGAACAAGCAATAATAAATATCCTTTTAAATGTTCATTTTTAAATAATAAAAAGAACTGTAAAACCTCTCCTGTTAAAAATGATACTTTGAAATGTGTTCTGGGTACCATTTTTCTAGTGAACTAAAATCTCATTATGTTTTCTTTTTTCTTCCTTTGGCAATTAATCTCATTACTCATTCTCCCAGGTCATTCTTCTGGTGTTTTAGTAAGCTCAGCAGCTACTCTAAACTATAACCTTTTTTCAAATGTGGCTGCCAAATTGTATTTTCATGTCAGAGAAATATCTTCTGTCTGTAAAGAACACTTGGACACTCCTGTTCCAGAAATATTAGCTGTTCCATCTCTGCACACTGTGTTTGAGTATCAGTGCCCCATCCTTTGAGGAATAATTGGAAACTTGTGGAAGAGGCTTTTGTACCCATTGGTAAGGAGCTTATGAAACTTTTTACAGCTTAAAAGACAAAATTTTCACAGCATCACCCTAGGAATTCTGGAGAGATGTTTTTAGCTTCAGTGTGGGAAATTTTGCTGAAACTAATAACTGTCTTATTTTGCATTCTGTTAATCTGCCCAGTGTGTCTGGAACTGCAAGATGGCTGTATTGACTGCAGTTAATATGTGAAAAAACATAAAAAGAATAGCTAATATTCTTTATAATGTATGTACAGTATATAAAATGAATACAACATGGAAGTGTTGAACAGTTCCTTGAATTCTGACTGCAAAGGAAGGTTCAAGGTTTGGGAGTGCTCAGGGGTGGGTTTCACTGGTGCTGTGGGTTCAGAGGGCTGGCACTGAAACAGGCTGGTCTTTAAAAGTGCAGCACCCTCAGGTTCTATTAGACGTGATGTTCAGGCTCTGTGTTCCTGCATCTGCTCATGCTGCTCTGTCTACAAGGTCACATCCTTCTTACAGTTCTGGTTTTGAATGGTACCTACAGAAATAAGAAGCTGTGGACAGGATTTGACTTCACTTTTTCTAAAATTGAAGAATATAAAAGGAAAAAACCCACAGGCATAAAAACCTCGAACACATTCAAGGGTGGGGTTTTTGCTCCACACAATGATTGGGAATTACCTGTGAATTCCCTGGGAGTCCTACATTCAGGACTTTCTGTACTTAGGAAGCATGTGTGATTTTCAGCATGTATATTTTAGGACACTGAACGCCTGCTCTGAGTGCACAGTGAAGTCCAAGTTTCAGCCTGCAGTTAAGACAGGTACCTTCCATAGCAAATGCACAAGTAATTCCCAGTGCTCCTCCAAAGGAGGAATAAGCCTAAAAGCATTAATTTAAAAAGGTAGTCGGTTCCCTTTTCTCTCCTTGGCAGTATTAAGGCCAGAGTATTTTTGATAGAGAAATGTAAAAATCAGTGCTGGGAATCTCACTAGAGCTGCACAGCTTTTGGAGCTCCCACTCCTCTCGTGTTCCCTCTTCCAGTCAGCTGTGGGAAGGCCAGTTAGCAATCCTGCAGGGATGTGCTGCTCCCAAGTGCCTGGGGGCCTGGGATAGGCTGATAACATGTTTTGCCATAGATTTTACAAATGCACACTAAAGCGGCGTATCCTGCTTGAAACCCATTATTTAGAAAGCAAAGGGTGACAGAGACAGGAGAACATGGTAATCACAGCAGAACAGGCCAAGCTGAGGTAAAGGATAAGAGGTGGGATTGCTTTTCTCTGCTGGTCATGGGCTGGAAATCGATTAGTGTTGCACTTGAAATATGTAATTAATGGTGAAAAGAACCACTGGCAATTTGGAGTGTATTGAACATGAGCTGTGTAATGAAGTAGGTAGGTGAGCTCAACCACTTTAAATGGGAGAACCTGTCATATATATAATATTAAAAAGCTGTCTTAGTATTAGAAAACTGAAGTGTTAAGAGTACTCAGTAATTTATAGTATTTAGCATTAAAAATCTGAACAAGCTAATTGTGGGTATTAAAATGACTGCAATAAAATTAGAACATTGAAAGTTTATAGAAGCTCTAAACAGTAATTAAGTAATTTTAATATATAAAATGTATTAAAGTTGAGCAAAAAAAAAATCCTCATGCAGCTCACAAGGGAAGGTGTAGAAAGAAAAATCTGCTTTTAAATTCTTGTCTCGTGCTGGATTTAGTTGAATAATTAAGAAACATGAAACTAGACTATCCTCTTCTCATACATAGTATAATTTGAGATATTCCCCTGTCTTTATTAAAATTGGAGAAGATAGTCCTTTGCATGTTTATCTAATTTTATACTTCAGTTGATAGGGAATTAGACACTACGTTGTGAATTTTTTGTCTACTCTGTACTTTCTGGGATTTTTCTATTTTAGAGCTTCTGAGGTCACAGTTGAAAAAAAAGCTATACTTCTATGCCTAATCAAGCAGCATCCTCATTTTTAGCTGGTGAAGTATTTTTGGCACCCTGTTCTAAATCTGACCTTGCTGGGCTACAACTGCTGGGAGAATGGCAGCTACCTGAAGAAATGGAGGAAAACTCTACTTTCAGCTGGCTCTGGATGACCCTTTTGGTGCTGGAACCTCCTCATGGAGCAGTCAGAGAAAATCCAGGCAAACTCCCCATCAACCTGCAGGCCTTTGGCTACCTGCAGTAGTCAAGAAGCTCCTGGGAAAGGGGAAAAAGCTCTTTGGCAAGAAGTTTCAAAGTCTCAACAATTTCTTCAGAAGCTCAGCAGAGGCTTAATGGTTTATCTGGATATTGAGTTGTCACCTGGAAAGGCACTTTTCCAAAAGACATTTACATTGTGTTCTTGAGCCATTCACCTTCTCCCCTTCCAGACAGGTAATGGTTCATCAGTGACACTGAGTTGGATTAAGTACATTATTCAGTTAGACTGAGTAAGATTAAGTAAATAGAACGGGGCCTTTCAGTTTGCCACCAACTTCTTTTTTAACTACTTTCCACCGGAGATAATCAGGATTTTTCCTTCTTACAGGATGTGTTCCTTTCTGCTAAAATTCTGGTGATGTTTCTTTAGCACATGCTTTTGTCATTCATAGTTCGGGCCATGGCAGGCTCGAAGGGGGCATGCAGAGTGCGCTTTTAAACTGTGTTTATTGATGAGTAATCTTTGTTCATTGATACCAGTGTTTATTGATGAGTAATCTTTGATTAGTGCCAGCATCATTGACTCCTAATGAAAATCATTGCCTTTCACTAGGAATACCAATGCAGGAGGATTTGTGTTGAATTCTAGCTGTTCTAGGCTCTGTGCCTCCCCTAAATAGAGTTTGAGCATGTCCAGTCACTCTTTTTTGAAACCCAAAATAGTAGAATTATTATCTTGGGTGTCACTGCACAAATCATTCTGGAAATATTTTCATTTGCTCTTTTGCTCTAAATTTCACACTCACTGCATTTTCCTTGGGAAGTATTTCTGAAAAATAAAGCTTTTAGTTGGCTTTTCCTTAAATCACAAAGTGCTTGTTCTTGTTATAGCTAGATTTTCAGATGGATAAATATAACCTTGACCACTGGACTGAATTCTCCACAAAATAGTGGCAGGGCTCTGAGAGCACTCCTTTTGAGAATGCAATTATGTGCTCTTCAGCACTTTTCTTAGCACGACCCTGATCAATACAGTACTTCATCATTTCTTGGGTTCAACTCAGATTGAGAGAAGATGTCAGTATTAATGTGTTCAGATTATTCTCTGGAAGCAATCATGCTATTAGTTCATTCAGCAGACAAAATCAACTTGACCTGGACCAGGAAGCTGCTTCTCATCCTAAACTCTGATCATAATTATTAAACCCTCTGCATTCATTGATGTTGCCTGTTCATACTACTGCTTTTCGTATTATCAGAGAAATCATTAACAGCTTCCTCTTCTCTGAGATTATGTTATGGTTTCTTAGAAGCCACGTATCAGTCTAAGTTTTTTTGCTTGTATCACCTTCTTTCCTTAATTCTTGAGCCTTTCTTTCCCCCACTAAAAAATGAGTAAGTAAAAAGACCAGCAACTCAGAAGGGCAAAATGCTGAGCATTAAATCCTGTGCTACTAAAGCTCTGGGATTAAGAGTTTTTTAGCTGCTGAATTCTGGAAGATTTTTGAAACAAACCTTTGAAGTAAGGAATGTGTATTAATTTGGAAAGGGAGCAATCAATCCTTTAAAACAGTTCTGCAGTACACACTTAATTGTCTGTGTTTATTCCAAATGCTTTTAAGGTAGAAAAGAAGCTTAAAGATTTTTGGCAAATACATGCTACTTGGATAGAAATACAAGAATTTTAACAGCTGTTTTCTGGAGAATGTCTTGACTTTTCTTGTTCTTGGTGATTTGTATCTATACAGGCAGTTTGATGTCACCTTTTGCAGATTCGTGGTTTTCAGTTTGGTTCTCTAAGGCAGTGTGGCTTTGCAAGTGTTTGTGTCACTCCTGTCACTGCCAGGACAGTGGGACAGAGGAGAGGACGAGGGAAAGAAGCTCAGGGTACTTTAATATTGCTAATTTTTGGTCTTTTGAATAGGGTTCAGATTTTTAATGGTTCGATATGATATTTAAATGCATTAGAAGGATTGAGTTGCTGCATGTCTCTTAGGACCACAGCCACAAATTTCAATTAAATTTGGAGGGGGTGGGAGGTGTCCAAAAGACAAATTCCTGCAGTTTTTGTGAATAACTGGTAAATAACTGGCCAAAGTTATTCTCTTAGCATCTCTTTCCCATCCTTCTTCTACACACTCTTCTAAATAAAAGCAAGAGTAGGATTTACGTTGTTGTTAGACGTTAGAGAATCCACACAGAGTTACAGAACTGTAATCCATGGGGAACCAAGCTTCATTGTTTCCACAGCTTGTGGAACTGCTGGAAAAGACAAACAGAAGGAAAGAGTAAGTGTGCAGCAGTCTCAGTTGGCCAAAGCCTACAAAGAGAGCTTTTATCAGTGTATCAGCATGGCAGCAAAGACTTCTGGTTCTGCAGTTCCTGAAAACAGAAATAATGTTCTGGTTCTGGAAGAAAATCTTCATCATGGTTAAACTGGAGCAATTACATTCCCAGCAAAGGCAGCAGGAGGGGCAGAAAAATGTGTTGTACCTTCTCAGAAATCCCTACAAAGCAGCTGATTAGATTTAGGATCTCATTTGATGACTCATGATGTGTTCTTGCAAATTCATTATTTTTAAAGTGGGATTGTGCCTGACTCTTCCAAAGCTACATAATCCATTTACTGCATTGACAGAAAGAAGTCTATGTACCAATCACTGTTAGGTGAGTTGTTTTCTGGGTGAGGAGATGGTTCCCCTGTTTGCCGCTTTTGCACTCTGTGTTTCTCTGGTTGGTGAGGGCAGAGGGCTTGGTGCACTCAGCCTCTCACCCTTGGGCAGCCCAGATGCAGAATGGGAATGCACATTGATCATAAGAGGGAATATGGTTTTATTCTACTTTATGCATGTTGTATAAATTGTTATGGATTAGTATTTTACTTCTAATTTAGGAAGCAGTTTATTTGTATTAATTACTTTTTGAAATTTGACAGCTTGTTGGGAGCAATGATCCATTTACTGGAGAAAGCTCGTTTGAGGTTTCAGGTTAAATTTGACACCTTCAAATCTGAGTCTTCAGTGCAAGCTGAGTTTTATGCAGTGCTGATGGCAAATGGGAAATTATTTCTAGTTACCTAATAAATATACCCCTAGGCAGTTTAAAAACAGAAAGGAAACCCAGTCTTTAAATAAAAGGAAAGCCTGGTGAGTCCTACAGCCTTATTAGAAGTGCCTTTTAAGAATTAAAATGTGGGAATTATCTTAATGAGGAGCAGATTATTGGAAAAAAGCCATGTAGGATTCATTTAAACCGTCAATTTTTCATGTTAGTGCTAATATATTAATTTAGTAAGAAATTATTATGTTCGTGGGATCCTGGTAGCAAGGCTGGCATTAATGTGGCCTTTTGACTTCCATCTGAAGAAAAAGTGGGAGCCAAAAGACGACATGAATTTTCAATGGTAAGTGTCACAGTTCCAATGTTTAATTACAATGGCAAATTATGCAGAAAGGGACAGTGGGATTTTGTAAAACATCTTGTTTATGTGAAGGCCAGGGCTGTATCTCCTCCTAACAGTGACAGCAGCAGTGTACAGGATAAAACGTAGAAGGTACATCTTTGGCATCAGAAAACCCCCAGAAATGCTGGACCTAAAGGTTTGGTAGTCAGCAAATTATTTGTGGGGGGTGTTTTGGGAGGTAGGTAAGAATACAGTTAAACACTGAACTCAGAACTCACTGTAGGCTGCTGCTGGAAGGTGTATGCAGCTTCCCTCCATCCTTCTGCCCTGGTTTGCCACACTTTGTGCTCTTGCCAACATAGTCTGCAGCACCTAACTTTTCAGAGGACTGTATTCTAAAGTTGTGAATGTTTTATTTTTCAACTGGAAGTGTTTCTTAGAAGAGGAGGCCTGGGAAAAGATATGAAGTATCTGAGTCCCAAGTAGAGAAGTAGGTATTTAGAGTGGGTTTACTGGTACACTTGACCTTGGTGACAGGAATGTAAAGGGGGGCACAGACTCAAGAAGGAGGGAGGATTGGAACAGGACAGGATGGGACCTTCGTTTGGGTCAGTGAAGGAAAAGAAGAGAGGAAAAGTGGTCCCTGACAGGGAGGCGTCCCAGCTCTGGCTGAATCTGCAGTCCTTGAGCCACAGTCATGGAAGGAGGAGGAGAGGAAAATGCTTGAGTCACATTCTGCAGGATCAGGGTTCTCACACTGGCTCTGTGGAAGAAACCAGTCTCCTGAAAATGCAAAGGAGAAGCAGGAAAGCTGGTTCCAGCATGGCCTGGCTGTGTGGATGGAGAGGTGGGGATGGCCATGGCATTCCGACTGCTGAGGAGCCACTGCTCTGTGAACTTCACCTGGTGCCTTGAGATACCAAGGTGGATGTCAAGACAAGTAGCGGTTTTGTCCTGAATAAAGGGAAGGGTCCAGAGGGGAGAGGCAGATTTGGAAAGACACGAGAGCGACTGTAGTACTGAATGTAGGTGGTAGTGAAAGCTGACCTGCATTGTTTATTCTCAGAGAGGTTTGTCAGGGTGGGATATAACTACATTTTTTAATAAGAAAGGACCCCCATACAAATACAATATTAGGGAATGAAAAGTATCACCTAAAAAGATAATACTGATGCAAAATCTAATGTGTATAAATACAAGCAGCTGGGAAGATCTGAATTTTGGGAGTGTTCTGGGGAGTATGGCTACACACATGCATTTGTCTTATGACTGGGCTTTTGGTCTCAGTAGAAGTACAGGTCTTTACAGGTCTTTCTTCTGCCCCACATGATGTTTTTATTATTGTAGATGTGTTTAAAAAAAATGAGCCAGAAAATGGCACCCTTTTTTAAATAACTTTGGAGATTAGGGTATCTTGCCTTTCTCAATTATTTAAAGGTTTGATTCATGAAACTGTGATCACTCAAATTCTGGATTAAAAGAAAAAAGCTAATTACGGTTTAAGATTCCTGTTATAAAACCTGGAGAGCTGTGTCTGTTGGTATCTCACTGGAAAGATTAGGAGAAACTTCATTGTCATATTTAAACAATATTTTTTAACTAGCCCTCTGCCTCATGACTGCTGCCAGCTGTCCACAGGTAGGAGGAAAAAAGTTCTTCCATTTTGATGTGAGAAAGGAGATTTTAAGGCAGTGCTTTTCTTGCTGTTTAGAGACTTTTCAGAGTGTTACATTAACTCTAACTAGAAATTAAACACTGGTTGGTTGTGCCTCTGCTTTGCTCCTTTGAGCTGTCAGCCAGATGCAGTGAGATAGAATTGCCCCTGTACCCCCGACTCTGGGCCTCGCTGCCTTGGGGAGATGTGTATCTCACAGCTCTCTTACAATATATTTTATATATGTGTAAGAATCAGACTTTCAAAGGTGGTCTTTGTTATCCAAGCTAAAAGGATTGGTTGTGATTCAGTTTTTAGAAAATCCTTCCTGTGAAGGCCAGGGCAAGTGGAAAGTCCCTATGGGAATTGTTGCACACACATAACCAGGCCGAGGTTCTTGGTGGAGCTCACTCAGACTGAGCTGCTCACTGAGGTCATGCAGAAGTTTGGGCAGGATTTCTGTCCTCGTTTAACCCCATCCAGCCACCAGGCCCTTGCAGCCACTCGCTCGTTCCTGCACCCGTGGGATCGGAGAGAGAAATGGAAGGGTAAAAGCCGGACAACTCGTGGGTTGAGAGAAGGACAGTTTTAACAGGGAAAGCAAAAGCTGTACACATAAGCAAAAGAAACCAAGGAATTCATTCAGCCTTCCCACAGGCAGGCAGATGTTCAGCACCTCCAGGAGAGCAGGGCCCAATACAGGTAACAGTGGCATGGGGAGACAAATGCCATCACTCCAAATGTCCCCCCTTCCTCCCTCTTACCTCCACTTTATATACCATGCGTGATGTCATGACGTCTGGAATATCCCTTGGGTTGATTTGGGTCACCTGTGTCCCCTCCCAACCTCCCAGGCACCCCCAACCCCTCCCTGGTGTTGCCATAGGAGGGGCAGGAAAGGCCTTGTCTCTGTGTGAGCTCAGCAAGAACAGAACCATCTTGCTGTTATCAACCTGTGTTCAGCACAAACCCTAACACAGCCCCGCACCAGCCCCTGTGAAGGAAATTAACTCTACCCCAGCCGAAACCAGCACGGCCTCTTCCTTTATTTTCTCATACCCAGAGTGTCTTCCAGAAGGATTTCAGCTGGCATCAATACCAGTATATTGTCAAAGGCTGGGTGCTGTGCAAGCTTGATGTTTATCTCAAACTAGAAAATATAACAGGAAAGTGTTTTTTATCTTTGTCCTGTGAGAGAATGATTTGAACTGGATTTAGAAGATGTGAGAAAGGAAATTGAAACGCTTTTCAAGGTCAGATTGGAGCTTGGAAGCTCTGTAGGCTTTCTCACCATGTCATTGACATAGACAGCCCTTGCTGATCCAGGGTCTCTGCAAAGCTCATGGATCAGCCTTTATGTTCTGTACAGAGAATATTCTGCAATTAGTGCAGTGAGCTTCCATTTGTCAGAGGGACAGTCCATGGACAGTACATGTGCCGTAGCTGAGACAGGCAAAGAACTGGAACTTAGGGCATGCACTCGACTGAAAATCACCTGCTGATGTAAGGCAGGGCTGTGAGAGGAAACAACAGCTGCTGTGGGTAATACTGGAGTACTCTTGAGTTTCTAGTCCTAGTTCAATTTTCTCGAAGTTTTCTCTCTGAGAATAACTAATTGTCATTTTAGATGTTCAGTTCTTTCCTGTGCTTATGCTTTGTATCTAATCACCAAAAACGGGTGGACACCTGCATCCAGAGAAAGGGACAGTGTCACAGGCTTAGTCTGATGGCTAATTAGAAATAACCTTACCACAGGATTTCATGAAGTCTACTGAGGCTGAAAGTGGATACTAATTTTTTTGTTTACTCTATGTGTTTTAAAATCCATTGCTTCTTATCAGAGATGTCACCCAAAACACGTAACAGAAACCTAAATTAAATTGTTTTCTGTATGTTCCTATAGATGATTTTACAACTAAGCTGGACTTCCTTAAATTAGACATTTAATGATGTTTATGAGTGATTTACCCCTTTAAGACTGAAGGGAAGATTTTTCATACTTCATTAATTTTGTGCACTTAAACAGGAATATGAGAGTTACATCTTGGTGCTAAATATGTGTCATTTGTTGTTTTTTTCCATTGGTAGTGAGATTAAGCCTGCACTGGGTTTCCCAGTACTTCCTTTTGTGGACAAAAAGCCTCTGTGTTTATTTGTTAATTTTTTTTGGAGTATGTGGTGTGTTCCTGTGAGCCATGGTTATTAATTGACAGATGAGTTACACTATGATGGCACTTAAAATGCACAACGTGTATTTCTGAAAGCAGTCGTTGCTATAGCAACTTTCTAGTAGGTCACTGGCAGTGTTGTGTGAGTGTGTGTGTATGATTCGGCTGTTAATGCAGACTAATACTGATAGAAAAATGAGAAATGGGAGAGTCAGAAAGAAGGTAGCCCTTCCCCCCTGCCTGTCCTCTCCCCTCAAAACACCATAAGAGAATTTTGTGGAGGAAATGCTTACTTAGGACATCGCGTGTATTGGCAAGAAACTGGCTATCATCTGCTATAATTAGATGCTTTCTTTCTATTTATGCGAAGATTATTAAAAAACCTCCAAATGGCTTTAATCTGACTCTGCTTTTTCTTCGACATCTTTAGAGTTTTGTTAGGAAAGGAATCCATATCCAGTTGATCCAAATGTCATGTGTTGTATTTATTGAGCATTAACACCTATTTTTGAAGTACATCTGTAGTATACACTGGAATTTTGAGAAACTGGGGGGTTCTCCCTCGTTTGTAAGATCTTTCAGCAAGGTACAATGCATTTCCGTAGCAACTTAGGCCAACGCAGATCTCCTGGTCCTGTTCTCACCTGGTTGTTCCCATCTCTTCCCTAGCCCTGGTCCTGTGCTCATGCAAATGAGGGATGAACCAGTTCAGCGAGCTGATCCAAATGCAAACAACTGGAAAAGAGGTTTTAAAATTGCTAGACGATTTCCTGGATTGTACAAATGGGCAGAAAGCCACGTGCCAGTACAGCCATAGGAGGGAGGAGCCACAGTGCCTGATCAGGGCAACGGACGTGGATGTTAGTGATTGGCATTCCCAGACATTCATTCAGATGTTATTTCCCACTGAGTCTGCTTTTGGTTTTGCTCTGAAACTTAGCTAAAAGTGCTGTGCAGAGGACTCTATCCCAAATTCTTTGCATTTTTATTTTTCTCTGAAATAGTTCTCTAATAGTGTCTCCTGGGTTTTTCTTTATTTTTTAATTTTTACTGCTCTGATTAGAGAGCATTCATATATCTCTTGTAAAGTGATCAACCTATAGCTAGGGCATTATTTCAAGTCTTGAATTAACACTGCCTTAAGATAATAGAAAATGAATGACTTAAGGGAGCACATTCTAGATTGTGATAAATGAAAATAATGTCACATGTAGGAACTGTTCTATGATACTGTAATCTTACAGATTTTTCTCAAGTTATATTGTAGAGTGTTTAATGTGGACTTTGTTTTGTGTTGCCTCTTTTGTTCTGCAAAAGCCATGAAGAAGCTGTGCTGCATTTGCAAGTGAATCAATATGGTAGAATTGCTGTGCTGCCTGGATGGGAGCAGGGAGGGATCATGGTAGGGAGTGCAGGAGGACTGGATCTGCTTGCTCCCTTCTCTTTCCAGTGTCCCCTGTGTCTCCATTCACTGGTTTGCTGGGAGTATCCAAGCTGCTGTGAAAAAAAGGAGTAGGAACATGTGGGCAGGAGCAGGAGGAAAGAGCAGGGACGGCACTTTAAACAATGCAGCGCATCAGATTAGTTCAACCATTGTATCAAACCTCATCCCAAAACCCTATTTGAAAAGGAAATATCTATTCCATGTTGGTTTGGTTTTGGTTTTTTTAATTATTATTTTTGATATGTAGTCATGTTCTCTGTGTTTTGAGAACTTGATTTGTGTAAGTGCTAAGTGTTGATATAACCCCTGGAAAAAAAACAAACTTCCTTGATACTTTTTAAGTATTCAATTGATTGCTGAATGCTTTATTAAATATACTTGTGTATATTGTGTGCTCTGGAAAAGCTTGCTCCAACTTTGCCTCAAGGGTGAAGGCAATGCTTATAGATTAATGTTTACATTTATTTGAATAATTTGTAGGAAAATGGAGCTAGGACCAGGTTCAAGAAAAATGAAAACTTGTGTCTTCCTTGTATTTTCTGTAAGGATTGATCCTAGAGGAAATGTTCCCTTAGTTAACTCCTGGGGTTACAATTTTTAGTTAGAATTTGCTTTTGAGAATCTCATGGGAGTTGAGAATCTGTTTAAGGAAAAACTTCAAGATATTCTCACTCTTGCTCTTACAGCCTGACAGTGTCAAGTATCAGTTGCTGGATGTATTTTCATTTTATGTAACTGTGTAAGATACTGAAAATCCTGCCTGTCTTTCCAAAGGGCTGAAAAAAGTATTTGCAAATTCTTCAACATTTAAAACTGTGTGGTCTGTTCTCTTCTCTGTAAAAACAAAGGCCAAGGAGTCTTACAGGGGGAAATATCGTCTTGTGTGGATCAACTGCTGGAATTTCCCCCCTCGCTGGAGAGCCTCAGCTTCTCTTTTCCGGAGCTTCTGTTAAGTTTCACTCAGTCTTACTAGCAGTGGTGAGAGAACTGTGCTTTTCCTATGTCCAGTGTTTTATATTTGATGGTAGAAGACAGTTCTCTTCTCTTCTAGGCACAACGTTTTCTTTTCTCACCTGTTAATTTTTCTTTTTTTCTTAGTCTGTTCTTCCCAGGAAAGAGGTTAGTAAGGCTGTGTGTGTGTAAGCAGAAGGTTGGTACTGTTGGAGACCATCACTGTAGCTTAGCAGAGAATTCTGTGAATAGCAGTTCTTAAGGTCCAGATGTTGAAGACTGTGCTCTGAACACTAACCTTAACTTCACCACTCCATCCTGAATGGAGCTTTAACCTTGCACAGACACAAACCAGGCAGATGCCTCTAAACCCCCAGCACACTCCTAAACAAATTTTGGCTGTACCAGGATAGCCTCAGGATCCCACGTTTTTCTTGTTCTTGGGTCTCTCAGAGATGTTGGTTTGTGGCTCTTGATTTCACCTGTTAGCTTGCTACCTTTGAGGCAGCTCACTGCAGCTACTCTGCATTTCTTCTGGTGATTAATCCTTGGATTCCTTCCTCAATTCACAGTCTAGGTCAGCTATCCTTGGGCATCAGGTGGGGAAGAGGTTTGGTACCTTATTTATTTCCCATGGGAGGGTAATGGCTTTAGGTTGCTGGCAAAGCCCATGTTCCAGTTTTCCAGTACCACAGGGTTTCCTCTCTGTTTGGGTATCTTTAGAAAAATAAAGCACTCTGGCAGTTCATGCTGGAACTGTTGATAGCTTCATTACCAACATCATGGAGCAGCCTTCATCTGATGGCAGCCTTTCCAAGGGAGACAAGATCTGTCTTCTGTCTCTTTTTAAGTGGTCCATTTTGGCTAAGCTTTAGCTAAGCTATTTCATTAGGCTGAAAAACTGCTGCATTAGTCCAGTGAATTGTTTTAGTAAATATTTCCCAGATCAAAAAATTTTCCCTTGTCTAGGGGCAAGGACTGCTGTCAGTGTTACCGGGAGAAAGTATTTTTGGCTAGTGTCTGAAGTTGGGTGCACAAATACAAATGATGCTTGCTCAGACACTGTTACACTAATTCCAGTTTTTGTCATCTGCTTGTCTAAGTAACTCTTCAGAAATAAAAAAAGGTGTTCCTGTATTTCTGTAAGCAATGCAAGATACAGTTAAAAAGAAATCATCAGTGTTTGCAATTTAGAGTATCCAAGTAAATTAGTGATAGCTTTGAAGTTTGAGCTGTCACCATGCCTTTAAGGTGAAGTATTTGTATTGAGTCAGGAGGGAAAACATTCAAAGGGCAGCGAGGAAGAAGGTGGGAAATCAGTTGTTGTATGGTCAGTGGAGTTAGCAAAGCACGTTTTGGTGGTCCTGCTCTGTGCTGCACTGCAGTAAATCCACAGTTCACCTGTGTCCTTGTGCTCTACACCTCTATTACAGCATTGCCTCAGCACCTTCCCTGGGTTGGGCAGGGCAGGGCACGTGGGCTCCGATTTGTGTGTCTGATAGCAGGACAAAACTGTGTCTGATAAACAGGACAAAAGCAGCCCTGCGGATCCTGGCCCCCACTTCCACCTGCGACAGAGCACTGAACTCAGCCAGTGCCTCCTTTCAAAAATCCCCTTTTGAGGTACCTGTCCTTCTGTCAGGCCTGTTGGCGTTTGGCAGCACGGCCAGAAATTGTCAGGAGATGGAGGGCAAACAGCCTGGTTGGATGTGAAGTCCTTAAGAAAGGAAACTGAACCAGCTTCTTGTCCAGGTCATGCACTGGTTTCTGTGTTCTTGCCTCTCCTCCTTGTATTTCTGGTAACGCTTGTTTGGTTTGTCAGTTTGGAATTGGCCTCTCAGCTGGTTCCACACAGTGTGATCATCATCTTCTATCTGTACACTCATCATTTCTGTACCTGGAAAAATGAAAAAGCAATGGAAGAGATATTGGGGGTTTTTTCAAACATTTTTTCCCTGAGAAAGTTTCCCTTTTAATGGGTTTATTGTACTGCACAAGACATTTTTAAATAGCAAAGAGCAAGCATTTTTGCCCCCTAACTAGTCTTCCTATGGTTTTTGACTAACCAGAATTAATTTCTGAATGATAAAAGCTTTTCTTCTGGATTATTTACTGAGCTAAAATAAATCTTCTTCCCAGGTGCTAATTTGTCTTTTCCCTACTGATACTTGCTTTTTGGACTATTGCAGAACTGTTGCCAGTTGTACATAGTAACTGATAATAACCTAGTTCCTATTTCTTACTATTTCATTGATTTCTGTGTTGGGGAGCTCATTAGGAAACACTGGTGGGTAGCCACCCTTAATTTAGCTTATATTTTATTTGAGCCCTTGGATTCTTTTTTTTCCCCCCTCATGTCTCAATCTCACTCAGGAAAGGCTTGTAGGTTACAGGTAATGTATTTTTTAGGTTGGTTGACATTGCTGGGAAAAAGTAGGCAAGCTCCTGGATCACACTGCTTTAGACTGAAATAAAACCACAGTCCTCAAGCTTGGTACATGTAGAAAGCAATTAATTGCTGTGAACTCTGCTGAGGTGTGGGGAGGTATTGCCTGTGGGGCAGAGAGATAAGTTATAAGGATTGAGGAAACTAATGTGGGATAAAGCCACATTCCCTTATGAGTCAATTATTTTAAATGATTGTGAATCTTTAATTTCCAGCTGTGCACCTTCCTAAGTGTTTTGGATCAGGAGTGAGAACTTAGGAGTGGAATAGTTTTGTTCTGGGAAGTGTTCTGCTGGCAAATCATCATTTCCTTGTTTGCTGCTCATCCTGTTGCTGTTCACATGTGTAGTTTTGGGGAAGCCATTGGGCTTTGGGGAATTGCGTTAGCCTGTGGATTTAGGTTTGAATTTTGGTTGCAGTATGAGGTCACCTGGGAAACATCCTTGCAAAGCTTTTTATTTCTAGCTCCAGCATGGTTATGTGTGTCCACTGAAAAAGCGTGCTTTTCCTCATGACTTTGTTGTGGTGGTCGGATTTTTTTAAGACGGATTAGAAGAAAGTTTTTAATGTATGTTTTTGCAGTGAAAGATTTGACTTTATAGCTGCTGCAGGTCAAAAACTGTGCCTTGTGTACTGATGGAGGATGTACCATTGGTGAGGTTTGTTCAGAAGTGTTGGTAGGTTTTTGTGTGAGGGAAGGAGTCTTTGGGAAGGTTCTCTGGGCTGAGTGCAGGTGCAGCGCCGAGCGCTCACAGTACATGCCCAGGCTCTTGGGGCAGTGCCTCCACTTCATGGCTTGTTCGAGTTTCACGTTGTTGGCTTCGTGAGAGGAGGTGTTGGCCTGATAGGCAGGAAACCAGTCTCAGTGCAGGCTTTGGGAACAATCTGATAGAGGTGTTTGTTTGGTGTCACACATTGAATGGCTTTGAAAGTGTATGAGTTTTTAGAGGAAAAATACATGTCATCTGTATGTTTCAGAAGAACAGTAGGCTTGGTTGTACCTTTATAATCTTTGTTGAAGTAAGCCCATGAGGATTTCAGCCTATTTATGCCTTTGGACTGGGGCAGTGTCAGGTTAGGGTGGATTGGAGCTATTTAGTAGCATGTGGACTCTGGAGCTACTGTTCTTTTAAGTTCTTAAGGCAAAATGTGGTCAATGGGAACCTTAGTGTGTTTGTGGTAGCATTGATGGTTTGATGGAGGGATGATTACCTTGTATAGTTTATAGATGCAGTGTAGTTTGTCTTGTAACCAGCTCACCGAGTAGTGAAGAGGGGAATACTCTAATGTGTTCTGATGTGGTTTTTCCCCATCCAGTCTCCTTGGGTTAAGGACCTGCACAGCTTCTTGGTCTTGGGAAACACATAAAAAAGTTTCTGGTAGAGGAGAATAGTGTTGATTCATTTACCGGGAGGAGAATTTGAAGCAAATTTTAATGAAGAACCAAGTCAGAGTTGCCTGCTTGTTTTGCTGATTGTCAGGGTTTGGGATTACTTACGGATTTTTCGTTGGTGTCTGAGACATGGTTGGATTTAGGGCTTGGGTGGTTTTTCCTTGCAAGGCTGCAAGTTGTGGATTGGTTCAGAAGAGGGATTGTTGTGGTACAAGATGTAGGTGGACGGTGTCTGGTTTGATCTCAGGTTGAATTTTGTCAATAAGTTGTTGGGGTTGGAAAGTAGAGTTTGATTCTATAATTTTAATATCTATATCTATATAATGACCATTTTTGATAGCTTAATCTTTTATGGTCTACCTCTTCTCCTTTGTTTGGCTTTTGTTCAGTTTCCACAAACTCTTTTTTAGGAGCTTTTCAGGTGTTTATAATTTAGGTTCTCTGGCTAGTGGATATGGGAAGGATATGGAAATTATTTCCTCTCTGTGGTACACCCATATATTCTGTCAATAGTCCCACAGAATGTCAAGAATCAAGAGTCAAAAAATCTGTGCTACCACGACCTCTTTTGAGAAGTCTCTTTTATGCTAAAGCAAATGGAATTTTTTAAAAAATCCTTCACAGAGTTACTTGGGCTAAAAAATAATTAACAATGGAAGGAAAACAGCTTTCTTATATTTCTTGTTGAAATTTATTCCTGCTTAAATGAAAAGCATCAGTGGAAATCCTGTCCACTTAATGCTAGTAAAACTGGTTACTAAAATCAAGGGTATTTAGACTGCCTTACTGCAGAGAGATAGCATTATGCTCCTTATAAAATGCTTATTGGATATTTACTAATCCCTTTTTAAAATGCAACATCACTTCTGAGGAGCTAGAAACATGAAATGTTTAATAATTTAAAAGTACCCACGTACCCTCATGTAGACAAAAAGATGGTATTTGAGTGAACAAGGAGCTGTAGTGAAACAGATACCAAATAGCAGCATCAGGCTGAGGGTTAAGCTGAGCCTCCAACCTGTTGTTAGACAGGCACTAGTGCAGGAATCCATGGGGTTTTGTCACTGGAGTATTGCTGAATTGACGGAGCTGCTCCTCCAAGCTCAGAGTCTGAGATATGGCTTCCTGAAGGATCACTTCTCAGAGGTGGGAATGCTTTAACAAAGTCCTCAACACCACCTTCTTCCTTTGGAGAACCATTATGCCTTTTTGTTCTTTTGAGGAGAGTATTAAAGGTGCCTATCAGCAAATTGGTGGAATATTACATGTTGGAGTCATCCTACATTTTCTTCTACTTGATACATGCAAGTCTCTATATTAGCCATTAAATATTCTTTCTGTTAGCAGCTGAGTTAGTATTTCAGTGACCTTATTTTCATCTGGCCTTTGTGCACTTCCCCTGTAAGTTCAAATGAGTACCAGAATCAGTAATTTCCCAGAGTTTTTAATTTATATGTGACTTCAAAATGCATGTTTTCTTTTATAATCTGGAAAAAATGTTCTGCAGTTCCTTTTGGCTTTTCTCCTCAGAGTTCCCGGTATGAAGAGAAAAGAAAAGACAAAGAGAACAAAAACTTGAACCATTGTGAGAGTTTTTCCTTTATTCCAGCATTCTGCATCTCAGGCTTTGCTTCCTTTTTGTGAAAATTGGTTTTATTGTTGGCAATTTTCCAGATGCAATGAATAATAGAACACCAGATGTCCACTGCTGAGAAAAATTACAGATGAGTAAACACTTTTCTTAGGTAGCATAAAAATCTATTAACAGTGCTTCTGGTGTACGTGCAGACAGTGTGAGCTCCTGGCCTGCTGTGCTTTGTGCTGCACAGAGATGAATATCCAAAGCCTCTGTGGCCCTCTACACATCTGACTCTGCCAGTGATTCCTGCCTTCCCCTAGATGTGGATTATTTTCTAGGAATGAGCACTCTGTGCAGTGCTTGAGTGTGAATTTAATCACTGGATTTAGTTTTAATTATTGTCACATAGGGTTTGATTGAGGGTAAAAGTCCCAGAAACATTAGAAGAGATGGGGGTAAGAAAGGGTATGGAGAGTTGGCCTAGTCCCCAGCCTTTCCTCTCCAGCAGGCACAGTTCTGGTTGTACCGTGTTTTCAGACCCAAAGCAGGCTGTGTCCCAAAAGCCTTGTCTGGTTTTTCCCAACTGTTTCAACCTCCTTGGAATAAGCTTTCACCGCAGACTTTGCCTGTTGCACCTGACAAACAGGACCCATCTACTTGGAAAAAACAAGAATACTCGGTGCCGAGTAATCCACATTTGATTGAGCAAACTATTGGATAGCTTAACTAGTCCTTACCTGATTTACATGTGTCTCACCTGAATTTTCCTTGCTGCAGTAAAACCCATTGCTTGTGTGTTCTCACTGAGAAAGACCCTTTATTCTCCCTCACCATTGCCTTTGCAGCAGTTTTTACACACGGGAAAAGAAGTCATCCTCCTTCAGTCTGGTCTGTGTCCAGCTGTACTCTCCTGTTGCTGTCCTGTGCACAGGTGTGTTGGAGCCTCCTGGGACACTGGCTTGGCCCACTATAATCAACTGCGGAAAACCTCAGAAAGCTTTGGGCCATATTAGTGAGCTGAGTGAGCTTCAGCTGAGCAGGATGGTCCTTTTTGGGGAAGCATTTAATTACCTTGATAACTTTAATTGTCTTGATAACTTGCACTTATGCTGTCCCTTTTCATTATTCAGTCTTTTGCAAGTTTTTATTAATTGCTTAGACTTTTGTTTGGAGGATGACTCCACAGTTTCCACAATAAGCAAAATCTCTCTCGACTTAAAATTTGTTCTGTGGGCTTTTTTAATGATTCTCAATGCTCTTGCATCATCTTTAAAAGGCAACTGAGTTTATCTTCTCAAGACTCCTAAGCTTTGGAAATATGATTGCAGAGAAGCAGAAGGCTTCAAGGGTCCATCTATTTATTCTTACAGCTTGAGGACAGTAGAAGTAACTTTGGAGAGTCCTTTTTGCTTTGTCTAATTTATGTTCAGAGCAGCTAGATAGCTGTTGCTATCCTAATGGAGAGATGGGAAGGAGCAAGTTGTTAATTTAGGCTTTAGTCATCCAGGTATTGGACGAGCATTAGAACTCAGTGCCTTAACTCTTAGTCTTGTGCAATCAGCCCGTAATTATTTGCCTTATGAGTGATGGAGTGCCCGTAGCCCCTGGTGATCTCAGTCACAGTTGTGAATGCTCAGTGCTGCAGAAAATCAGGTCAAGTGTCTCATGGAGTGTCCACAGAGGAAGGAGCATTTATGTCTGAAGAGTCTGTAAGAATAACAAAGGGCAAGCAAGCTCGTTTTCATATGTTCAGTCCATCAAATTTACGTTTATTTTAAAAAAATTATAATTACAAATTGAAATTATAACATTTCTGTTCTTGAGCAAGCCAGATCTACAGGCAATTGTTTTCATGAAGCATTGATTAGTATTTATAGTATTAGCCATCCTAGGCATTAGAAGAAAGCAGTATATGATAACATATTTAAAAGCTATTGGACTAAACACTGGAGATCAAACTGAACTGTCTGAGTGATGTGTAACATATAAATTAGCTATGTTATTATAGCCATGTTTAAAAGATTGTATCAGCTTTCCTGTGTGATCTTGGTGTCGATGCCTTGGCACAGACCTGCACAGTACAGGAATTAGCTGCTACCTTCTGGAAATGGTAGCAGAAGATACAGAAAAACGGATTGGTTTTGGCAGTTCACACATTTTTAGAGACAGAAAACTAAGTATAGAAATATGGTAGTATGACTCGGAGGTTTCTGTCACGTAAGGATTTTATTCCCAGCTCTGGAAGAAGTGATTTGTGTAGCCTTTCAGCGCAAGGTCTTGTGTTTGGACGCAAGAAGAGCACACAATAATATCGCACGCTACGGTGTGACACTTAGATGATTTTTCTGGCTGACTGGGCAGGACCTGTCTAGGCTAAAAGCATTTGGTGAGAGGAAGCAGCAACAGCTGTTTTGCCTGTAGAGTCAGTTCTGTGTGTTGGTGCAACTGAGGAGACAACTACAATTGAAGGCAATTTAAATGGACAGCTAGCGGTTGCCACGAGATAGTTCTTGATCCCACAAGTATGGGTAAAATGTCTGGTGATACCTGTAAAGAACGGAGGAAAAGAGAGAAACTTCAGTAAATGATAATAAGCATCTGCTAAATACTCCAGTTCTGTGTACAGTCTCGCTGTGTGGTTCTTGGCTGTACATTTTATTGAACTTCACGTGATTCCTGTGTGTGCAGTGCTCCAGTCTGCCCATGTCCCTCTGAATGGCAGCACAAACATCTGGTGGGTCAAACAGCTCTCCCAGGGTTTTGGGTTCGACATTGTCATGCCTTTGCAGGCTGGGAACTGCAGGTTGTTGTGGAATGGATAACAAGAACAGCAGAGACACGCTGGAGAGGGATGTGGGCTACTATTAATAATATGTCTAGGATTATTTTGATGGGTGTGGGAGGTGAAGCATTGCCATGCTGTGCTAGCCTAGCTGTTGCTGATATTTCCTCCTCCTGTCATGGTTTGACTGGATTAGGAATGCTGCAGACTGCATAGAGCTTGCTATACACCATAAGTAGTGAGGAACTCACTAGTGCTCAGGGATAATTTTTCTGTACTTGGACTTTCCATTTTGGTTTAAGTACTTACTAGAATGTGATAAAGTGAAATATATATTGTGCACAGAACTTTAATGAAATTATTTTAAAGATGGGCTGAATGATCATTATGCCTTATTTGGCCTTAAATGATGCTATGTGCTTTCAAAATCAGAGCTGGGAGTGATGATTTAATTTGGCTTTCGATCAAGTGGCTGTAGGGTCAACATGAATTAATTTGTTTCAAGTTCCAAACCTGTAGCAGAAACAAAGCTTATGCTTATAGAAATATTTAATCCAGAGCAAACAAAAACTCCTGAGTGATGCAGACCACATCATGGCATTTGGTAAATTTGTTACGAGGTTAGATCCTGATGATTGTTTTTCTATTTCTGCAGGATTTAGAATTCACATTTGCAATTTCTAGATACTATTTTCGCTTTGCAGATGGGTAGCTGGGCAGGAAGGGCTTCTGTGGTTCTGCCCAAGGCCATGGATAAAGCAATGAAGGCTACAATTGATCTGCCTACATCTGATCCTCTCTTCTCTCTCACCTGGTTGATGGAAGCTCTGCCTAGGTGTATGTTGCAGGATTGTTGTTTGTGCTGATGCTGATGCCTTTTCCTAGCAGTCAGATGTGGGTTTTGAGCAAGAATATTGAGGGGACAAATCTTGTCTCTAAACTATGAGAAACTAGAGTTTTCTGTGTCTTGTTTTCTGGGCATGGCACACCATCATGTACTCCAGCAGGGAGCACCAGGGGAGAGAGCAGAGTCATTGCAAATGGGAAATGAAGGAAGTGGGTAAAGGCATTACCAGTTAATTGTGGAAGACATTGCTTCATTTGTGTGAGCCGTTGTTTGAATGTATTTTGCACTTGGATGGGGTGAGGTGACTTGGTCAACAAGGAAAGGATTTTGTGTTAGAAGTCAGTCTAATGCCTGTTACCTTTTGTTTTGGGTATCTTCAAGGCAACGGAATTAATAATGTAGTAACTGCTAGATTTAGAAGTTGGTTTTCTTTGTTATTTGTTCAAGTGTTGGGTTCAACTTTATAAGGTGTAGGTACCTAGTCCATAATAGAGTTAATTGAACTTGATTTGGTTTTGTTGCTATCAGAGAGTTGCTGGAAGGACTCTGTCAGGGTGTTGTCAATCTTTTAATTTGTTTGGTTTTTGGTTAAAATGGTTAGATTACTTTAGCACCGGAGAGGCACACAACCTAAAGACTGCAAAAAACGTGGGTAGTTTTGTGTGTTAGTAAAAACTACAGGAAATATTGATGGAATGTGTGTATTGGATTAATTGTTGTAAAATCCTGGAGACTTTTAAAAACCGAGCTCATTATGACATACTTATTGAAGAAAAACTATAATAAACCAAACAATCTACTAGAAAATACTTTTTTTGCAGAGGCAGTTTTATATAATGGTCATTATGTCTGCCCTGATTATTTTGCATGCTTGGAAAACAGGCAAAAAAGGGAAACGTTTACTTGTTTCCCCTTGGATGTTTGAACTAAATGGTGTCTTCTACTGTCTGCTTTATTTTCCTTTATAGGTGATTTTAACTGGACCAGCATAAATTTATGTCATCTTAAAATACAGAGATGCGAGTTCAAAAAGCTGCAAGGGTATAAAGGTCATTATAATTGGGATTGAATGAAAACATCAGACTTTTTTTTCTAAACTAAAAGAGAAGAAGTTGACTGCATGTTAAAGGACTGTATTGTGTTTATTATAGTTTAAATATCCTCAAATACCAAAGTATGAAGTATTCCTCCCCCTGTTCTATTCTCCAGGACAGGTGACAAAATGGTTATGTGTCTCAGGCTTTCAGGATTTTTTTATCAATGACTTTATTCTCAGGCTGAAGGAGAAAAGAGGGAGAGTTTGATTTTCCTGGTTATGAGACCATCATCTTTCAGACACAGATATCTCTTTTATTAAAACCAGAAAAACACAAAGGTTTGTATTTGTGTAGTCCATAAGGACCAATGAATTTTCCACAGTTGTCAAACTGTTCCTGTATTTTCTCACACACTGGCTTTATTAATACCAGAGCGTAGAAGGGCAACTTTGTCATCTTCTTATGGTCCAGTCTGAACTTTTTGCAGGACTGTTTTGCAGTTTCCTGTCTAGCATAAGGACAAGGAGAAAACACCACAGGCCCTTGCAGTTCTGTGGTGTCAGGTTGTGTGCCCTTAGCACCGTGGGTCCAGCTACCTTGGTCCTCTCTTGGGCTTCTGGCTCTTTATACCCTTCACTCCATACTTCTAATTTTGCTTTTCAAATAAGCTATCTCTGAGCAAGTATCCTTTTCCTTGTGTATGAGAGCCCTTCCCTAGAGCAGTTGAATGCTGCAGATTACTACATCTGAGCATGCAGAGCCAACAGTTGGGAAGGGCGATTAGGTTAAAAAGGAAAATTAAAAAAAGAAATCCCACATAGCAGTTATGCAGGATGCCTTAAATGTCTGTGGTAGATACCTCATATGGAGCACGCATACATTTTGTTGAACTTCTTTAAGAAGCTTTTCTGAAAAGTAAGATTGCCACAAACCCTGCTAGAATTAGATAATCTGAAGATCTAAGAGGGATAGGTTTCCTTTGAGGTCCAACTAGCATAAGCGTGTGTATGTGTGTATGTGTGTGCTTCCCCTGGTACAAAAAAACCCTTTTTCTTCAGTCTTGTTCCAGTTGTAGTGAACCTCTACATTTCAGAGATCTGGACATTGCCTTTATTTTTTCATATACAAAGTCAACTCAGAACTTAATTCAGTCTGATGCCGTGTTTGTTTATGATAAATTCTTACCAGTGTCTGAAGTGGTTGCTTTATGTTGTCGACTGGACATGTCATTGCCCTGTTAGGAGCAATCACATCCTTTGAAACGCAGTAATGAGCAGTGTCTCTAATAAAGAAATGCTTATGGAAGTAGCACAAATAGCATATATGACATTTTTGTTCAAGGAGAGCTCAGACTAACTTCTGTCTCATAGTTAAACTGGAGAGCTTTTACACCAGCCTGGTGTATTGGCCCCTTTAAACCATTAATGCTAGAGGGATGCTTTTAGCTCCAAACAAACTTCTTGTTTGTTAACATGTGTTTTGCAACAATGCGGATTGCTAATTATATGGTATAAAAACTGTAAATTTCATGATGAGGCACTGTAAGTAAAACTGTTGGTAGCACAAAGTAGTAAGTACTGGCAGAACTAGTTGTATGCAACTGTGAGTCTAATTAGAACTGTAATATGAAGAGGCAAAAAAGTCTGTTCATTCTGTGCAGTTTGGTAAATAAACACTGATGTGTGTGTAGTAGGGTGGAAATTATATGCTGTACTGTTTTGTTTAAAAGGGTGCAGTTTCATTTAGATCCTCCATTCGATGCAGGTCACATTACCTCTTCCTGTCTGGATTTTCCTCCTACCTTGTGCAAAGCTACTAGAGCACAGGGAAAAAAAATGCCCATTGAGAGGAAATTAGGTATTTAAATAAAAGAGTTCGAACATATCCCTTGTTTTAAAAACACACAGTTAAGTCCTTGGTATTCATTGCCATTGCTGAACTGCAGTGCTCCATGCAGCTCTTCATATTAGCCCAGGATCTGTAGAAGGGGAGACTGGAACAAATCTATTTAGTTTCTCCAGAAATTGGATTTTCTGGAAGAATAGGATGGCAGTTCTGTGTTTTATTCCAGTGAAGATTATTGAATCTGTCACATTGTCCCATTATTTAATGGTAAAGTCACATCTGCTGCCATTAGTTAGCTCCTTGGTCAGTCTTTTGGGTAGAGGAATGTTACTAGTGGGTGTAGTGACACATCAGATGCAGTCTACTTTATTATTTAAATTTAGAACTTCAGTTTTGTCAAGTTAAAATACCTTCTGCTGCAGTTAGACACTTGCAAAGCTTCTGACTTGTCTGTGAAATTCAGTCACACAAAGCTGTGAGCCAGCGGGTCTGACTGAATAGGTGTAGTGCCATTTAAACACACATATATGTAGTAAACAAATATGGGAAGTATTGCAGAACATTTATTTTTACATTTTTATTTAATTGCACAAAGTTGCCTAAACAGAAATGTATAATCTGAATACAAGAATATGATTAAGCTGTTTCGGGGTCATCCATGCTAAATTTCTTGTGGTTTAATAGTGATGCTACTTCAAAATTGACCTTTTTTGTTGACAGCATGTTTTATTCAATGTATTACTATTTTGGAGTCATATCTAACAATTTTTTTCTCTCTCTTACAGACTGGACTTTGACATTCTTTTCATGAAAGAGGTTTCCGAGTAGTTGTCTTATAATAACTTTGAGAAGAAATTCTATGTAGCTCTTACTTTCAAGAGTGCTGCAAAAATGATTACTTCAGATTTGCCAGTACTACAGTGAGTATACGCTTCTCTTTACATTTGAAATCTTTGCTTATAAAAAGGTTGAAATAAACAGGTGATTGTGAGGATAAAGTACAAGCTTGAGAGAAGTGCATGTTAGTGTGACTCTCCCAGGTCTCCTGTGTTTTCATATGCTAAAAAACTGTGTAAAAAAACTGCAAAACACTTAATCTAAAAAATGTTTCTTTCTATGTATGGAGATTTAACTTTGCTGTGAAAAGCAAAACAATACCTTTGCTACTTTTATGCTCTGAATGTAGTGAGATTTCAGCAGCATATATTAGTGTTGGTCATAATTGACCATATTGTGTATTCCAGTTGTGTACTTTCTCACACCATATTGTGTATTCCGGTTGTGTACTTTCTTACAATGAGCTGAATTTATTGTGCAAAACGCCTTTGCCTGCTGCAGTTGAAGACAGCAAGTGGCATGGACATGTTTTGGTCCTCCTGGGAAATAGGAGTGGCTAATGCACATGGAACATGACTTTGCTCAGATGAAGCGAGTTACTGGGAAGAACAGAGTGGAAGTCTATAACAGGAGGAGCTGGAGAGTAAATCAAGTAGAGTTAAGAAGGAATTTTAGAGACAGGAACCTGCTCACCTCTTCACAGGGCAGGGAGAGAACACAAAGTGAAGAAGATCATGGGGTGAGGTAATGACAGAGAAGTAACAACAGACCAAATGGGCTTGGCTTGGAGAAAATTAATTTATTGCTAATTAAAAAAGATTTGGATGATGGTGAGAAACAAAGACAAAACCCACCATGTGTTCCTTCTATCCCTGCCCTTACCTCAGTTCACCTTCAGCCTTTCATCCCATCCCATCCCATCCCCTCATTCCCCCAGAGTTGGTGTCCAGCCCCCTCCAGCATGGGCTCCTCTCACAGAGCCCTTCATCCCCTCTCTGAGCCCCACCGTCCCTCACAGAGTCCCCCTCACAGAGCCCTTCATCCCCTC
>VZRO01000789.1:5123-37645 GCA_013397915.1 Daphoenositta chrysoptera
AAAAAGACACAAAAATTTTACCCAGAACATTTCATTACTTCAAAGCCCAGCATGGGCCCAGAGGCAGAGGGACCAGTAGTCAGAAGGTGAGGGTTTCAAGGGACAGGGAAAAAGGGGAAGGGAGGGAAAACAAGGATCTGACCATATGGGTGGCTTGAGTTGTCATCATCATCACAAAATCTGACTCACTTTATTTTTAAATATAGAAAATTAATCACCTTCTATTATACTTTCTACACTTCTTATTTCTAGCTTACTGGAAACATTTACCAAGAAATATTTTGGGATATTATTTAGTAATTTCTGAATACCAACAAGTTTAGTCCTAACTTAGTCTTTCTGATATTTATGACATAAAAAAAAGACTGAGGAGAATCAGAGCCAGCCTTGAACAAGAAGAAAATGTTGCTCCTGTTAAAATCATTGGAGATGTAAAATCCACTGTAACTAAGGCTTTTGTATATTCATTGATGAGAACATGAATAGTTTTAATGGCTTTGGTACTATGATCATATGTGATTCTGAAAGAACACGTATTAGTATGGAGTTTTTTTCAGATAATTTCTTATTTTTCCAAAGCCAACATGATGATTATGGGCAGACCTGTTTTAGTTATCCACCTGAAATTAAATAATGTTCACCAAAGACTCATAAATTGTTCAGAAAAAAACCCTAAATCTGCCAACTCCCCTGCCCTAGTGCCACACATAATTTCCAAGTGAAATCAAATCTCAAAACATGTTTGTGAGCTTTGTACGAAGTAAAGACCATACTTAGATGCTGCAAAAATTAGGATGGCCTTTGGAAGTGATCCTAGACATGTGCAAGGACCCGCATGGGAGCAGAGCCAGGAAAAGTACAGGTATGAATGATGATAGCTGTGCTCCTTAACAGCCAGGGCATCTAGGGAGACTCTCTGTGTGCTGTAGCCCTCCTCAAACAACTTAATTTAATCCTTTAGCTATGATACCCTTCTTATCATTCCCTTTTGCCACCACCTCATATATCACAGGAGTGTTATTCATTCATTCATCATTAGAACTGGGCATTGACAAGTGTATTTTAATAGCATGTACTCCTTACAAAGGCTGCTTATGAAGTTAGTATTTCTAGGCCTCTTTATAATTAACCATAAAGTGTCCAAGACATACATTTTCATTTCCTCTCTGGATTTTTGATTGGATGAAAGCCCAAGAAGCTTGTATCCTAAAATGAGAGCATGCTGGCACAACTGTGTGTGTGTTTGATATCATGTAATTTCTTTGCTACAAGAACAATAACCAGTATGGCAACTTTGCTGATTTATTGACTTGGCCAAGTGAAAATGTACCTTTTCATTCCTCAGAGGAAAAAAATATTCTAGTTAAAACACCATAGAAAAACAAAGGGATTAATGCTGTTTGTCTAAGAACTAAGATACACAATGTTAAAACAATCTTGACATTGACAGCATTTTAACTGGAAGCACTTTTCTGGTCTGAGCTGCATGTTTTTGATCAATCTGAGAGAGTGAGACAAAGGGATAAGAGCCAAATTGCCAAAAACTTTTTTCCAATATGACATTATGGCTGCAGTTTGAAGTCTGATCAGGATTTCTTTAGTTGAAAGTTTTCCTAGCAAAAAAAGATGATTCACGCAAATCTGACTTTTCCCACATATGGACCTGTTACGAACACATTTTCATTGAGAAAAAAGCTCTCCCAGTGGACTAGCCAGTAGAACAGTGGCCACATTGTCAGCAACACTGGACACTGACCTGGACATGGGATAATAGCTGTACTTCTCCTCCTTATCTTGGTTAAGGAATTGTATTTTATCAAAGAAATGCAAAAAAAAATTAGAGACCTACTCCTTTTCAGATGTAATTTGGTGACAAATAAATTACTAGTTCTGAAAACACAATAGCAGAAAGCAGATGTTAGAAAGTAAAGAGTATGCAAAAATGGCCAATTATCAGTGGTTTTAAAATTAACCCCGTTTCTGCAATTTATTTTCCTAGAGATGCTAAAGCTGTGCAAGGTCCAGCTGAGATCACTGGGGCAGCACAGGAACCTGGGCAAGAGTCTTGAGGCAGAGGGCTGTGGGCTGGGAGCCTGTGTCTGTTACTTGAGTTTCCTTAACAAAGCAGGGCACAAAGCCTTTTAAAGCACATGTTTCTCAGTTTAATTTCCATAATGTAACATTATTTGAATTCACTTGGTGACAAATGCTAAGTCAAATGTCATGTTTAGGACTACTGCACAGCTTTTACAAGCAGCAATTCTCACCTATCAGCAATTTGGAGATACCTATTCAGGTCAGGATCCCTTCTTTCTGATGTGTCAAAACCGCTCCTACAATTGTAAAAAGGGATAACATCCCAAACTAGTAACATATAGCTTATATTCAATATATTATTGGGAATTTGTAGATTAGCTTTCACGGGAAACATAGAATGAAGTAATAAATGAACCTTGTTGACTTCCTTAATTTTTGAAATGCACAAATTTTTTCACAAAGTGTCAGTGAATACATTTCACAACATTTCTGCAGAAATCTCTCAACAAACATTTCATCTGATTCTGATTAAACAGAGCAAAGCCACTGAGCATGGCAAAATAATTCCTTTATAGTTTGCACTGAAAAGCCTTCTATGAATTAAATGTTTTAACATTTTTTTTTTCCAAATCTGCATTTTATTTGCATGCAAAATCCAGGAAAAAAGATAAGATAGGCAACATGAGCACATTGGGGCTTTCTCTTCTTTTAAAGAAGTTCCTGAAACAAACTCCATGTATGTCACCCTTACAGAAAGAGCTGAATTAGAAGTTGTTTGGGATCTTTTGTTAGTTAGTCACTTCCCTTTGCCCCTTGATTTCACAAACTCACACAGGCTGACTTTCCAGTCCTTCATGTGAAGCCAGGGAGACATTAAGGAAGGGAAATGCACAAGGGAGCAGGTAAATGGCTACTGAAGAAACATTTGTGTCATAACCGACAGCCACCCAGAAGAAGCTGTCAAAGAGCCAGTGAGCCATAAAATGGCAGGGGTCAGCTACTCACCTAGACTAGTTTTCCAATGTGGATATAGTAATAAATCCAGCCCCATGCTCAGAAAGAATTTGAATTTCTTAGGTGCTGGATACAAATACTTTTAAGACTTCCATAACAGGATTTTCAAAGACTATTCTTGTAAAAGATGTGAAATTCTTGGAAAAAAATGAAAAAATCTTGCTAAAAAAAAATATTCAGCAATATTTCCTCTCTTAACCTTGCTCCGCCTAAGATACATTTATATTTGTTGTCAGGAATTAAATACACCTGACAAATCTGGGATATGAGAGAGCTCTAGTGGATGCAGGGATATTAGTTTCTCTCACTTTCTTAAAATAGTGAAGATTTGTTTTGGTTACCTTCCCTTGCCACAGTCTTTCTTTCCAATCTCTTTCTAGAGAAAATTAAAATGCACAATGACATAATTTGTTGTTTGGAGTTTTTTTTTTAAATTAGATAACATCACTGGTCTTGTTAATGATTGTCTATTTGTCTCTGTCACATACTGTTAAAAATTCTTGTAGTTTTTGATTGAAAATCCCTTGCCCATCATTTGACCACAAGTTTTTGTCCCTGCTTTTTTTCTCAAATGGTCAAATCAAACCTGGAGGAGTTACTATTAACATGTTATTGAGTTGGGAACATCACTGTTCTCATTTCAGACCTGAGAGCAATGAAAGCTTCTTGGCTATGTTGCAGCTATACTTATTGGTTTAATACCAGTCCTATACATCTTGCCTCCCTGACTGCAGCCATCAGATCCTCAAAGCAATCACCTCAACATCTTCTTCCTCAGCCAAAAGTATATTTCAAGTATATTTCAAAAGTATTATTTCATAATGAAAAGCGAAAAAAAAGTTTGAGGTTCTTTCTTACAAGCTTGGAAAATGTTAAACTTTTACTTAGATTTTCTGGTAATAATAATTATTTTCTCTTATTTGAAGTTGGAAATATCCATATTATATCACATGCTTGCAAAGAGGTCAGTCCATTCCACCAGTGGGCAAATGTACTTGAGCACTGTGGGAAAGTATCAATTTTGTTTATCTGGTTTGACTTTTTTATTAGACGCACAGCAAAATATTGTGATAATCTCATAGAGTGCACAGGGGAAACTGAATTGAGCTGTGGCCAGGGAAAGGAAGAGCAGTGCCTGACACCAGATGCTCGAAGGCTGAAAACATAAGTGATAGAGATGGAGGTCACTGGAGGCACAGGAGTGAAGCTGGGGACAGAAGACAAATATGGTCAGGTGAGGAAAGCACTGATTGTGAACAGCAACTGTAGGAGTCTGATTAAATAAATGAAAAATTGTAGAAATTAACTGGAACCTAAAGTGGGCACAATAGTTAGCATTCCTGTTTCTCTGAATCTTTCCAAACCAACCTTGTCTAATTCATCCATCACACTGATATCCATGCTTTCAGGGATTTCCATTGTCTTCAACTGGATTGTTTCTCATCTGTTGCTCACTATAGGAAGATCCATTTCCAATTCTGAACAACCCACGTTTTATTTGTGAAATTTTGAGTAGAACCTTCAGCATTTTCTCCCCAAGCTTCCTTCTGGTCTCAGGAAGAGCTCCTGTAAAATCCTGCAATTTAAACTCATCAGTCCCTCTCCCACTATAAAGGCCTCTAGACTACTAAAATCATGGATATTCTGCCTTTATCTCTGATCAATGTTGTCTCACTCTTTCTTTCTGGTTGTTTATACGTATTTATTATCCTGGTCTTACATTTATTTTGCAGTTGCTTGAGGAGAGATGTCTGCCTGGTCATTGCTTGTCCCAGGCTCAGATCAGTGGCCTCAGCTCATGGCAGTGCACATGGTGGTGCCCACTGCACCAGAACCATCAGGGGAGTGGAGGACAGGCCTCCAAAACACAGGGATTTAACCCACGCTTCGCAGCTTTGGCAAGTTCCCGTGGTCCTCTTCTTCCCTAGTTTACATGTTTCAAGTTTATTGAGTTACTTGTTCTCCACCCAGTTTTATGTGTAATTTCATGTTTATGTATTTTCCCTAATTGCCTGTGCATTGGTTCTAGAAAGTTCTCCCTTCTTTGACGCCCCATTGGTTGCTTGTTGTAATTCCCGCCCCTAAGTTATTCCCATTGGCTGTTCCCTGTTGGCTCTTCCCCCTCGGTTCATTCCCATTGGTTGTTACCCTTTACTCCGCCCATTTACCCCAGGTAAAAGAAGCCTGGACACAGCCATTTTTCTGTCTTTTGTGTCTGGTTTTTCCACTGCCAAAAGACCTGCTGGGACCCACACAGAAGATTCCTCTCTCTTCCTTTGCGTCCACTGGTGCTTTCTCTTCTCCATTGCTTAGGGCTTGCTCCCTGGGAAGGAGACAGCCTTTCCCTCTTGCTGCAGCTAATCCAAGGATGTCTGCAGCTGGATACTGTGAGCCTTGGGCAGCTCCAACAGTGTCACCAGCTGAGACACTCAGGCACAAATTTAGTGCCAGCAATAGACAAGGATGGCATTGGAAGGGACGGCCAACTGATGCCTAAGAGCTGAAAATTGCTTCAACATACAGAAAGTAGTTCAGATTGATAAAAGCTCTGAGAGCCAACTGAAGCCTGTGGGACCTTGGGAAGCTCAACTTTACACCCATACACCAGCATGCACAGGAGAAGGCTGGAATTCTTTCCTATACCTGCTGGGAATGGTAAATAGTAAGGAAAGGAAATTACCTAACTCCCACATGATTAGGATGAGACAATCAGAGAATAGTTTGAATTGAAAGGTACCTCAGTAGATGTTCTAGATAAAATCAAACTTTTTAGAGAAAAAAACATCTATAAGTTTAGCAAAAAATGTCCTTTTTTTTCTTTGTGGAGAGAAAAATCTGTTTTATGATACTTGAACTCGCTGGATAGGTAAGAGGAAAGTGGCAGGAGCACAGGCACAGGTTCTGACAGTACATTTGGTAGCTGTACACATAATGGGAAGTTAATTGGATAAGCAGGCACAAATAGCCCATACAATGCCAAGATTTTCAAATTTATATGTTTGAATGCCTCCTGGTTTTTGATACAAGTTATAAATGCATCTCATTTTCTGAAAACGCTGAACATTTGGACCTTTGAAAATCAGGCACTGGAGAACTGCAAGTCGTGCACCAAAAATGTATGTTTTCAGAATCACCAACTATTTTCTAAAATCTTGCTGTGACTGATTCCCTTTGTTGATAACCATTAAAATATGGTAATTGTTACCAGGCCTCTGCTAAATTTCCAAAAAAAACGAGTACTTTAAAGTAACAGGAATGTTGCTTATTTTCTGTTTTAAAAACACAAGCCCATCCCTATCTAGTGATCCTTTTTAATGAAGCGTGTCTTGCATCTCCAACTGCCAGGCAAACAGGGAGATAAGCTGTCCAAATTGCTGTGCAGCCAGATACTTGCTCACTCCAGGAGAGCTTCCAGACGGCTTTCATTGGGAAACAGCCTCCTTCAGCATGGAGGTGACTTTTGTTTCCTCTGACTGTGGTGGAGGATTCAGCATTGAGTACCTTTCAGTAGGGCTTTATGTGTGTGAGGCTGTCTCATGCTCTGGTAGGCTGCCTGTTGCTCACTCTCTTTTTATCATAATTTTGTTTTAATATTGGTGAAGATGCATTTTATAACTGACCCACGGTTCAACAAAAAGAATTGTTTTCCCCATTCTGAGCTGCTGCCTCACATGAGATGCTTCCAATGTGGATGTAACTGTTTTGTATTATTTTGTGTTATTATCTGGAAGCCACTATAACAACTGAGGCAGGGGGCTTCCCCCATGAAGGGGAAGGAAAAAAGTCTGCCTGATTGCAAAAAGGGGGTATGGAAAAACAGATTGAAAAGTACTCTGATTGGCAGATAAAGGCTTACAGGTCACAGCAACAAAGAAAATGTCATAGTGATGGTTCATCTAGCTGTGCTTCCTGCCTCTAGAGTCACAGTCAGCTTAGATATTTCATCTCAGACATCTCAGTGTGATCTCACAGACTTCCAGTTTGGTCATAGGTATGAGTTAGACAGTGACAGCTACTTGAGGGAAAGGACATCCTCTCCATTGCAGCATTACTGTCTGCTATGACTCAGTTGCAGAGCAGAGCTGCTCCAAGGAGTCTGATCTGCCACCCAGGTGGAGATGTGCACATAGCTTGGCAAGGGCACTCTGAAGAAAAGTGAAACTCCTTGGACACATGGGAGAGTGCTACAGATTAAATAGAGAAATATTATAGAAATGCAGGTGGGATGCATAAGGTAGGGGTGTGGGTCCTTTAAGACAGGAAATAATCTCTTTTTCAGGGAGAAATGAAAAAAAGACATGTTCAATTGCTGCATAGCAGGGGCATTTCTTCATGTTTACTTAGAAAGGATCTATAAGAGGGACATCATTATCATATTATGCGTTTTCCATACTCTGTAAAGAAATTCAATGGCTAGAGTAGTTTGTGAAAAGCCTGTTCTTGCCTGAGAGCACACTGTGACTGCAACTATGTGTGTGCAGTTCATGCAGGTGTGAAAAAACATCTCAGTGCTTCAAACCCAACAGTTGTTTCCCTTTGCTGACAGATGGTGGTGGAGAGTTGGCAGCTCTGGGCTCCCACATCACACCTCTGTCACAGCCCAGGAGAGGGTCATCACATAGGCAGAGATTTTAACACCTGTCAATGTTGGCTGCATCCTAAGAAGTAAATAACAATTAAAGTAACCTCTTAATTCTTCCAGAACAAAATCCTTTAGGGATACTATAACTTCCTTCTGTTTATCTTCATATTAAAAGGAAAATTAAACCAGCAGAACTGCATCTCCTGTTATTAGCTGTGTTGGTTTCCAGTAATCTCTATCACCCACAGGTTTACTGTTAGTTCAATGGATAAGGATCTGCAGACAATTGATCATTTTCTTTGTAACACTCTAGTCACCAAACATGTATTTATGAATTGTACTCTTGTTGCTAAACAAGAATAATCCAGAGTGCCCACTCACGTCATCAGCCCCAGTTGCCACGGAGATGAGTCACAACATCTCTCTCTCTCAGGATGCTTCCTGCTTGGGGAGCTCTTTGAGGGTTTTCCCTGCTGTTCTTACACAATAAAAAGCAGCTTTGTGAGCAAAATTGATTATTTGGTTCTGCTTTGCAGTCAGAGATATGATTTCTCCGGTGGTGTTATGCTATGAAAACTGCTATGAAATCGACTTCTGTGGCCATTCAAAATCTCCCAAACATATCTTTGCATGAGAACAGTTTAGATTTTAATCCTAAATATTCTCATCCTCTGGAAAGAACCCCAAGTTTAAAATGAACTTCCCACCCTTTTTCTGTGCACTATGCAAAGTGATGGTGATGATGTTAGGTCAGAGGTTGGACTTGATGATCTCAAAGGACATTTCCAACTTACTTGATTCTGTGATCCTGTGAAGGTAAGGTCTGTGGGAAGGCACCCGCTTGTGTGGTGTGTCAGAGAGTTGCTAAAAATGAATTCCAAAGGAGAACTTAGTTAAAAATGTACTGGCATTTGTGACTTTCCCATTGTTACCACAGGACCTGCACAGCATAGTACTCCCCAGCCCCATGACTCCAGATCAGTCTCAGTATGTGCATACTTCCCAGATTTTCTGCTGAATTTCATGCCAGCAGCAGGAGAGCAGGTCAATATTAGAATCGTAGAATAGTTTGGGTTGGAAATGTCCTTTAAATATAATCCAGTTCCAACCCTCCTGCCATGGTGAGGGACACCTTCCACTAGATCAGGTTGCTCAGGGCTCCAGTCTGGCCTTAAACACTTCCAGGGATGGGGCATCCACAGTTTCTCTGGGCAACCTGTGTCAGTGCCTCAGCATCCTCACAGTCAAGAATTTCTTTCTAATATCCACTCTGAAACAACCCTTTTTCAGTGTAAAGCCCTTACCCCTTCTTCTGGCACTACATGCTCCTGTAACAAGTCTTTCTCCAGCCCTCTTGTAGGCACCCATGAGGTACTGGAATAAGTAATAAGTGGAATAAGTGCAATAAGGTCTCCTTCCCTTCTCCAGGCTGAACAATCCCAATTCTCCCAGCCTCTCCTCATAGGAGAGATTCTCCAGCCCTCTGATCATCTTTGTGGCCTCCTCTGGACTTGCTCCAAGTGGTCCATGTCCTTCCCGTGCTGAGGATCCCGGACATGGATGCAGTGCTCAGGGTGGGGTCTCACAAGAGTGGAGAAGAAAGGCAGAATCCCTTCCCTTGACCTGCTGCCCATGGGGCTTTTGATGTAGCCCAGGCTTTCTGGGCTGCAAGTGCACATTGCCAGCTCATGTCTGGTCGTATCTTGACCTGGACATATTCAGAGCAATAAGGGCAGAAAATAAATCTGGAAAATGTAATGTTGCTGCCAAAATTGTACTTTCAATGGCATAGTTTCCCCCTTTCTCAGCAGAGTTCAAGGCATGAATCCTCCAAGGAAGGTAACATCATCTAGTGGGGAAAGTAGCTATCCAAGGCTACTGCAGAGTGGAGAGGGATTTAAGAAATCCCCTTGTTCTCTAATGTTTCTAGTGGATTTATTTCCTCAAAGCACTGCTTTTGGCCAGCATTCTGCTCCTTTGTTCACACTTGTTAGCTCCAGCCTCTTCACTCACGGCACAAACATCTCTCTCAGGCTTGTGGATATATGGTCTGGGCCTGAAAATGCAGTGATGTAATGCTGAGAGTTGCAAAGCACTAAATCCTGGACATCAGCACTGATGGGGAAGGGATGCAAAGCAGATACTGCAGGTTGTGTGCTAGAAATTCCTGTGTTGGTCAGATAATTACAGTCACAGGCAGACAATCACAGGTGGTTTACCACAAGAGGAGCTTTAAAAAATAGACATTGCCCAAGCATTCTCCTCACACAGGCATTTGGTCATAATACACATTTTTTATATCTGTAATAGAACTTTTTTGACAATTCAGAACAAAACCACCAAGTTTTGAAACTCTGTTTAAAAGAAATTGGATACGAATTTTGTTGGATTGAACAAAGTGTTTCATTTTGATTTGGGACATTTTCGTAGAGGCACACAACATACGAAATAGAAAAATGTCATAAACCCAAGGTTATTTTGAATGGAATACTCAAGAGGCTCATCATAACAAATGTTGAAACGGGACAAAGACTCATCACAAAAAATGCTGAAGTGGGACAGAGATTTCAGCTGAGTCAGACCATTTATTCCTGGTTCACTTTCAAAAGGAGATTCAAACATAACTACAATGATTTCACAAATTGCATTTTGATTTTAAAAGGACTGCATTTTCCAATTGAAAAAACACAAGCGAGTAACATCAAAGATCTTCTAATCATCCTCAGTGAATGAGAAAGATTCACCAGTTCAATACAACATGCAAAGCCTGGGAAGGAGAATTAAAAGTTCCTGAAATGTAAACACAGAGGATTTTTTATTTTTAAGTTAAAAAGAAAAAAAAAAAAAAAAAGCTTTGACATCATGCAATGTAGGAGTGTGAGAGACCCCACCCTGCATCTGGTAGGTGGGGAGGTAACCGAAATCTGCCCCAGTCTCCCACAGGCCACCTCCTCACAGGTGGGAAGCCTGGAGCAGCAGAGCAGGATTTCTGGGCAAGAGCAGCCTGGAACACCCTGGGGAGCCCTATGAGAATGACTCACTCACTAGGGGTGGGGGTGTTCTTTGGAAGGAGCTTAGTGGGGAGCTGGCTGCTCAACCAGCCCTTGGGGACTGGGGCTGTGAAAAGACTGGGAGTTTTTATAGCCTGAGCAGGCTGCTGCCTCTCTTTTAACGTAGGAGGGAACGGGTGGAGGATGGAGGAAGGATCTGTTTTGGTTTTTGTTTGGGTAACAAAATCAGGAGAGACCATTAGGTAGAGTTATCTAGGATGACTTTTCCTTTTCTTGCGTGTTTTGCTGACAAAAAGCTCCAGGCAGTTTGCCGTAAGCGAGGCTTATGCTGAGGGGTTTTTTTTTTTTTTTAAGTGCTTCATACACAGAGAGTTTAACAAAAGCCCACGTAATTCCTGCTGGGAAAAATTGTGCTTTTACTGACAGCTTATTCCTCTCCGTTGAAGTGAATGCTAGGGGAGAAGGATTATCCTAAGAATGCTGCTGAAGGATGAGAGGACCTGGCAGTGTTAGGTTTACAGTTGGACTCAGTGATCTTAAAGGTCTTATTCAACCTCAGCAATTCTATGATTCTGTGATTCTGCCACAGCTGTTCACACCAGAACACTTTCCTGATTTCAGCAACCCTTCCACAGCCTGGGTTATTGTCTCAAGCCCTATATTTATCTGACTGTGATTTTATTTTTTTTTTGCCTTTTGCATATTGGATGTAAGCTGTGCATTAAGGATTTTTTACTGTGTTGGAAAAGTATTTCAGTACATTTTTCTTGAGAAATTCGGGGAAATCAAACACTTAACTCGAAATTCTATTTTTCATTTGATTATTTTTCTAGAGTTCACTTTAGAAATAGAATAGAACAGAAGCAAATATTAATTAAAGAGACAACATTCAGTCTGTACTGAACTGTTTTCATTTTCTCAAACTCAAGCTCTTTCAGTGACCCAAAGTGGATAGTTAATTTTTTTTTTAAATATTCCAATTTCAGTTGAAAATTAGTTGTCTCCTGATTTCCGGCAAAATGATATCAAATATCAATATTTCTTGTGGAATGGAAATTATGTCCTCTCACTGTTCTGCTTCTGTTACTTTTGTTATTCCTGACTAGCTTTTTTCCCAAGGCAAAACTAAATGGTATTAGATCAGTAAAATTACAAAAGAGGTTTGCATGGATGCCCTAGGACTGGAACAAGTATCACATTTTACATTAACTTGAGTACAACACTTTGCTAAATTTTCTGCGAAGACATGGCAATTTTTACTTTATATTTTTGCCTTTTTGAAGGAATGACTTGACATCAAGAGAAGGAAAAACCCCAACAAGACAATAATAATAAAAAAAAATCAAACTACATCTCCTCTATTGTATGCTTTGGACTTACTGAGCCAAAGAGAGTGTACAAATATGTGACAGGTGATAGGTAACAGGTTAAGATTCAAAAGAAGATGCAGCAAAGATGCATCTGTCATTGTAGATATGTCCACATGCTCCGTTGGGTTATGTTGCAGAGTGATGTGGCCATTCTAACATTAGACTGGCAGATCCAGATGTTGACAGCTGTCTCTCCACAGTGGTTCAGAGCTGAGCATTTACTAGGCAGATCTGGTGGTTTTGTAACCAGCTCTGCTTTCCATGGGTTTGAGGATGCTGACAGTACCTTTAGGTTAGCTTGAGTATGTCTCTACCATGCTGTGTTCACTGTCAGGGCACTGACTTATTTCTACTAGAAATGTCAAACCTCCAGAGGAAATTTGATAGTTGCTGATATCTGCAATTTCCTTCTTTTCCGTCCTTCTCCCATTCCTGCTTTCCATCCCCACCCCCACTCAAGTTTTTCTCCGGCCTACAGCAATATGTGGAGGACATAACATAGAACACCAAACGTGAAATGAGATGTGTGGCAAATTGTAATGTCAGGGTTGATCAGGGGATGTGTGTGCAGGGACTGTTTGCAGCACACGACTCGGACAAGCAGAGCTGGGTTAACGTGGTGAACACATTGAAACCATGGCATCTGAAGGATCCTAGCAAAATAGGATCTCACTGTCTTCTCCCCTGAATGCGTCCTTTTCAGTACTCAGCTCCATAAATGTGGAAAGCTGAGTGCAATATATGTGGGTGTTTGCCATTTCGGAACTGGCTTAACTTTCTAATGACAAGCAAAACAATGTGGTACTCTTCTGGATGTTTTATGCCCCTGTGCTCCCCAGCTGGCGTCCAGGAGCACTGCCAGGCACTCTGCCCCTGTTCCTGTGGCCTATGGGTTTATTTCTGGCTGGACACGGGTTGGTGGCTGGCTATGAAAGATGACATTTGTAGTTGCACAGTTCTAGGTCCTCCTACTTCACAGTCTTGTGTCTCTGTCCCAGCACTTCTGGTTTGTGACCCTTCCATCTGCTTCCTACATTTCTGGCTGATTGTGGGGGTAGCTCAGGTCTCCTGAGAAGCAGCATGGCTTGTCTTCTGTTTTCCCTCACTGTGTTACATATGCCGAGTATCCCTGCCCTGTGCTGGCTGCTCTGAGGTGCTGAGTGCCAGGGTGCCAGAGCAGCCGTGGAGCTGTGCAGGCAGCTGAACGTGGGATATCCCAGATACAGCGTCCTACCTCAGCCTGCCTCCTTTGTCAGAGCCACGGCAGAAGCACAGCGAGAACCACACCCCATGTGGAGCCCTAAGCTTTGAGCAATTGCAGCCTGAGGTTTCTCATTTCCAAACTGCTGTGCCTGGGGGAGCACAGAGCCCACAGATAAGATGATGCCAAGCTGAAAAATTACTTTCAGTTTTGGGTTTCCAGGGTTGGGGCTGAACTTTACTTACATATTGGAACTTAATTCCTTCAGCCAACACATGAATACTTGTAGACAAGACAGAACTTCAGGCACACACTTCTTACCTTATATTCCCTTTAAGTGGCAGCATCACAGAAATGTTCCTGAATGATGAACTCTGTGCCAAAGGCATTACTGGCAAGTAACTTCCTTGCTTTCCCAAGCTTCAAAAAATGCAGGAGATAAGCCTTTATCTGTGTAGCTGGTATTTGTTGCAACAGGGTGAATAGATAGAGCTGTATCACAGAAGTCATGACTCAAAAAATAAAAGGTACTTTAACACATGGAAATGAAAATATGTTTTCAGTAAATGTCATCTGATTAGACTACTCAGTTTTTTGTGTGCCTTTTTATTGCTTCTAGGACCAGATTAAGATAGATAGCAATAAGAAAATACGTTTAATACCTTTTATTTTCTGGTTTGCTCTACTAAATAAAATTGTTGAAATTACTATACACAGAAACTAAAGCATCTCTGCTGCCATAGTTATAATACCATGTACCTTCTACATGTGGAAGTACATCCCATGCTTTCAAAGTGCTTCCATCTTTTCCATGCCAGAAGGTGCCAGATTTTGTAATGCAGTCCTGGCCCAGTAGGGTCATGTTTCACCAATGAGTGTATGAAAACAGACATTTATAGTTGGGCTTGGTGTGTTGCAGCAGCACAATTCCCTTCCCACCAAAGGACTGAGCAGGAGATAATCACCCTACAGGGTGCCTGTTGGATGGGAATTATGTGATGGCATCTTCCCTCAATGGCAAGAGGCATTCATAGATGGCTCTTCAAGAGACTAGAAAATGGTTTTAATTCACACAAGAGTGAATTCTCTCTGGTTTCTGGGAATACTTTCTCCCCTATGATAGTTCATGAACTTTCTCCTTCCATCTGACAGAATTAGTGTTCCAGTACAAAGTGCTTTTTGGGATGTTCATGGCTATGGCTGGACTCAATGACCGTAGAGGTCCTTTCAAACCAAAATGATTCTATGATTCTATGATTCAGGTCCCTTAACTTCTTTGTAGAGTCTCTCAGAAGAAATAACTTGTGCCTCAGCAGGTCAGATTTGTTATATACGTCATCTAAGAGTTCTTGAACAGTGATGGTGCTCTTACCCACTTGGGAAACGAGTGAGAATCAGCAATCCCATTCCCAGGATGCACTCAGCTCCAGAAGGTTGCAGTGCTAGGCAAGCCTTGGCTTTATTGTTGCTGACCACCTGGACATGTTTCACATCAGGGAGAAAGTGGGGGCAGTAATGATTATACAATACACACAGGAGAGTCAATAATAGTGCCAAAAAGCAACAAACAAAGGAGTATTGAGACAGGGTTTGTTTTTGTAAGATTATACTCAATTCAGTCATTCTGAGACTGCATGTATTCTTCTGTTTATTTATGTAATAAGTTGCCCTTGTAAGGCTCTAGCAGATAAAAAAAATGGAGTCTTTCCAGATGTGTGAAAAAGGCAGTTATTTGGAGAGAGTTTTATACACTGTCTTGCTACAAGAGATTTTAACTCACCAATCATCATCAAGGGTATTTGGATTTTCCTTGGTAAACCACAAAAACCTTAATGGGGAAAATCATTAAACATATAAAGTTATAGAAATATAAATATTTGACTAAAACCATTATTGAGAAGGCTCTTGGGAACCTGTGTTTCTGTAAACTTTAGGCCTATAATGAATATACACATACCCTTCTTCCTCTCTGTTTTCTCTCCTCCCGTGAAAGGTCAAAATTGCTTCAAGTTACAGCTGTGAGTGAGTAGTTTTATGAAGTTTTACTTCATTGGCTTGTCCTAGGAACACAAATTTATTCACAGTGCATGGCAGAGCAAAAGGTATGTTAATGTCTGAGGAACAAATGTAAATGTTTAAAAATGAACTGAGTAAGCTGTAGAATAGCAGAGCCAGGGAGGCCACCTTGTAGCGTTTGTGTTTTATGATCTGTGCTTTTAACAGCACGAGTATATTATAGTTCTTATTTGAAAGGAGAATAACATTTTCTGCATGTCTTTCCTAAAATGTACGATCACAGCAGACCTCTGAAAATTAACCTCTATGAAGCCAATCATATGAAGGATGTCATTATAAAGAAAAGTTGTATGGCCTCCAGCATCACTGACCTTTTGTTTTGGAGCACATTTTTTTACTGTTGGCATCACAGGAATGTTCCAGTTGCTGTATTGATTGTGGGTCTTTGACTTTTTTTCCTGGAGAAGGAGAGAGAGAAAGAACTCAACTGTCTTTCCTCTAAATAGAAAAGGAAGCTCACACGGGAAGACCTTAAGATGAATTCTATTTTTCATTCTGTTATAAAAACCTAAATAAGTTTAAAATAAGGACCTGAGCCTATGTTTCAGTGAGTACCCTCTGGGAATTAGAGCCTGAAGTCTGAAGGAATAAGGCAAGAAGAAGTAACAGTGGGCTGTTTCTTGGATCCAGAATACCCTTCTGGCTCCTCCAGGCGTCAAAGGACTGGGACATCCCTCTGGACTGTCTTTGAGGAGTTTTTCTCTCATAGCTATCCCCCGTTCTGACCCCCCTTCATCTTTGAAACAGATCATAATAAGCTCCAGAAATGAGCTTCACAGCACTCTCAGCACTACTTTGCATTTATGCAGTTAAACCAGGGTAGCTTTAAACACAGTGTATTCATGTACCAGGATATTGTGGATTTAGTGAAAACTTGCAACAAATCAAAGCAAAGTATGAAGCTGAATGTTTTATGTCTTTATTTAAAAATTTAATAAAATTTTTAATGTAATTACTTGCATAATCAAACAAAGACTCCATAGTCTCTCAGTATATTGTGCAGCTTTAGGGCCCTCAGATACTGCAGAAGGGGCACACCTTTTCCATAAGCCTTTAAAGAATTTAGTTACAATTATGACTCAAAAGTAATGTCAACTGGAAATGTAACTGGAAGTCATCAAAAGAGTTTGCCTTAAGATACAGGACCTGGCTCTAATGTGCTTGTGTGGTAATTATGAAGGATATATCCTTTGCACACCCACCACACAGTCTGAGTTGCCTTCCTTACAGGGTATCCTAAGAACAACACACCACAAAGTGCTGTTCTGGCTGAGCACATAATGACATTGTAGCATCCTTCCCCCAGAAACTGCTGCTCAGTAGAGGCAACAGCCTGAAGATATGCAACCCTTTTGGTGCTCTCTTTGCAGCCTCTGGTGGGTGCAGATACTGTCTTTACTAAGAACTTCTGTGGTTTCTGCTGAAGATATCCTCCCATTAATAAGAAGTATAACTTGACCTTATTTGGGTTATGATGTATGGAAAAGTGCAGCTTTTCCCACTGCAACATAATAATTTTCTGTAGTTGCACCAAAACTTAGTATGGGACTCATAAGTAGAAGAGAGTTAAACTATAATAAAAATAATAATGCCATTTCTAAGCAAAACTGTAAAGATTGGAAGCAGTATCAGTAATGACATTTTAGACTGGAACTGGAAAGGTCTACCTAAGGTGTAATATTGGTCTATAAGAACAGTCTCATAACTTCTTTGCACAGTAGTCAGTAGGAATGTAAATGAAAGGCTTGGGACATCCCTGTCATACAAAAGGAGCAGTGTCTGATGTGCCACCCAGAAGTGAATGCAACACAGTCCTCGGCCAAGAAAAAAACCATTACCCCTGTCTGCAGTTTCAGCCACTGGCAGACAACATTTGTCCAACCCAATAGATAAGTTTCCTGAGAGGTTTTGTTTTTCTCCTGTCAGTGTGGCAGGTATGGAGGGATTTAGCAGGGCCATGGCCATCGACCCAAGCAGTGACAACCTCCCACAGACTAAATGAGGTGTTCACAGGTGTTCACTTGCTCTGTGTGCAAGTGGGAATGTGGTTGGTCACATTAACTTAGCCCTCACCTCCCCTGGCTCCCTGCTTCCCATCCCCAAGACCATGTCTGTCCTGTTGTGTGTAACAACACCAACAATTGGAGCTGAACCGACAGAATCAGTTTCTGTGTAATAAAGAATTATTCTCTGTACGAATGTTTTCACTTGCTCAGTTGGAAAAACAATCTGGGAAGTAATATAGTGTATCAAGACAAAAAACTTCTTGACATTGAATCAGATAGTAATTTCAGAACATCTGCATGTTTTCTGACCACAGGCTGAAACAGTAATTGTTTTGTCCACGCATATCCCTGAAATAAAGAGATCAGAAGAGAGTTAAAGTACTAAAAGTCCTTTCTCACAAAGCAAGAAACAAAGATGTAAATCCAAGGATGCTCTTTGCAAGTTTAAAAAAGATAAGCTGGAGGGTGGGGCCCTTATGTTGCAGACTTTATTGTTCTATAATTTTAGTTGCTTTTAGAAGCTTTGATTCTAAAATGTTCTTGTGGGGTTTTCCCTCAAGGCTTTGTTCACTGCTTCAGTCAGTGCTTACTGTGCTGGGATTAAGTCCAAGGCTTAGTCTAATTTACTAAGGAAATCACAATAAAGAAATGGAGACAACTGTCTCCTCTGAGCTATGATGGCTGCAGAGCAGGGGAGCCGAACTTGGGGAGCCCACAGAACTCAGAGACTGTATACCCTTGCAAAGGTGAAGGGTACAGGGTGACATTTTCTCTTGATTTCCAAGACAAAAGAGGCAGAAGCAGAGCACACGCACTGTAAAACAACTATAATAAGCAAGCTTGTCTTTGGTTTTATAAAATCCATTACAAAAGACCAGTTTCTGTAGTCAGAGGTCAGTGCTGTTACTGTCCACCCAAGACTTTCTGTCATCATATGAGGAGGTGGTGGGAGCTGAGAGATGAAATTTCCCCAGTGAAATTCAGTCCAGCAGCTCAGCCCATCAACAACACACTGCATTTGGAGGTATTCTGTGAACTTTTCAGACAAAGGTAGAGGCACAGGCAGCCAAAGAAGTCCTTCAGCTCAGGCTCCCTGGGTAACAGGCAGTTTGCATCACTGTCTTGAGCCAGAGCAGTTAAATGCTGCCTTAACTGGCTTTGGTTTCAAAGTAGGTGGTCTGAGCAGGAACTGCTGCTCCTGAGCAGAAATACAGGTGGCTGACGGCTGAGCCTGGTCTGCAGCCCCGCAAGCAGCAACAGGGCACACACTTGCAGGGGGCCTCAGAAACTCTTTCTTCCCTCTGAGCACACATTTCCACTGCTCCCTGTCCCCCAGTATTTCGTGCAGCCACAAATCCTGCCCCCAAGGTCCCTCACTCTACTCAGTTGTTAACTTTCACACGTGATTTTTTTTTTGTTGGACTTTGCAGTGATGAAATTTCATCAAGGCTGCACTAATTTCAAATTTTGGCCCATTCATCATCAGGACAACTGCCCAAGTCCATTTATTACAAACATATGTTATGAATTCTGTTAAAACAAAACAAACAGTCTGTTATTTTCTCCAGTCACAATAATCACACTCAGACTTACTTAAAGCAAACACCATTTAAAAGCAGGATTTTGTTACAGCAAATCTATTCAAATATTGAGTCTGAGATCAAATGGTAGGCAAAGCCATAATGTAGGCTAAACGCAACAACAATACCTACCATAAAAGGTGAAATCATAGTGTTTGCAAGATTGTTTCAGTCTCTATCTTTACCCTCCCACTCCTTTTCTTAGCTTTTCTATTTAAAACAAAACAAAATGACACAAAAATAAGTAAAGGATAGCATAATTATGCAATGCCCAGAAGACAGGATGTGTCCCACAGCCAGCTTGGAGCTTTTCAGCATCCTTCCTAGGCTTGGGCCATGGGGATGGTGGCTGGAACCAGTGCCCTTATGCAAGCACAGTTAGCACTCACTAATTTGCCCTTGATTTGTTTCAGAAGTCATCCCACAGCCTTAGAGTGGTCTAGAAACAAGGACAGGCGTTCTGAAGCAAATGCCTTGGGGTGAATGATGCCACATGTCTGGTTTATGAGTGTGATTCTACCTGCAGTGAGATTCTACCAGCACAACAGCTGAGCTTCTTGTGATGAGACAGAGAACTGCAATTCAATGTTACACTCTATGAGAGAGCCAAAGTTGAAGCCTAGCTGATATTTATTTGGGGGATTAGTTGGTGTAGCAGAAAGTTTTTCTATCTCTTTCATCAGGTAGAGTAATAAACTTAATGAGCTTGGGCATTTGAGAGATGACTTGTCAAAATGAACGAGAGAGGTTTTTGCAATGGTCCCACCTCAGGTCAGCACAAGACACTGTCAGTAAGGTCTGGCACAGTTTTTAGGCTGTGGCCTTTGCTGACCTGTGCTTTTATTGATCAAACAAAGCTCAGAAAAACCAAACACCTGTGGTGTTCCCCTGCTGAATTGAGGAGCTCTCTTGGTGTCAGTGGGTAGGGAGGGTATATGATAGTGCCATTAAAACTTGTTTGGAGGCATAAATTAATTATTTATGAAGTGCTTTCATGCAGTGTGAAGTCTGACAGTTTCACAGGCACACCTCAGAGTGCTGTGCCCTCACAGGCTGAGTGACTGACCAAGGAGAGAGTCCAGTTCAAGAAACACACCTTCATTTCAGCACTCATCAGGAAAGGTGAAGCAGAAAGTTCAAACATTGTCCTTGATCGCTCTGGTGTTCTCTACTTTTTTTCTACAGATTTCTGTAAGAATCTGTATATGGTATCAAAGTTTGCTCACATTTTTCTTTTCCACGTGTCAGTTCCTCCTGTGGCCACCACCATGACACAGGTTTGACTGTCTTTGAGCACGACACACCAAAAGCTGTGGCCCAGGTACAGCAGAGCTGCAGACTTCAACCTCCAATCTTACATTTTGTCTGCAGAACTTTTGTTGGGGAGCTGTCGCTGTTGGTGGTGGGGGAGAAGGAAGGATGAAACAGTCCAGTTGGTGATGGAAATCCATGAGGTCATTGACAAAGTATCTAACTGGCCTGGGCTCACAATATTTTCCATGACTCAGTCAGGTCCTTTTGTGCATAGTTCCTTCTTTCTTTTGTGATCTTACCTGAAATGTCAAAGATGGTCTCCCTGTGTGCCGAGATCTTGACAGCTTTGATCAGGATTTTCCCTTTCACAAGGTCCCAGTGCAAGGCCACAACAGAGGAGTTACTGAACATTTCTACACCTCCACAGCTCCTCTGTGCAGGGGACAGGTTTCCACTGGGTGTTAATCAGTGTTGTTCACCAAAGCCTGTAGTAGCACTGTCATTCTGCCCGGGCTGTTCATCTAATCCCAATTTGGCATTACTGTAAACTGCTGTGTGAAACATCAGATGAAAAATGATTCTACTTAGTATTTTGAAAGGCATCTTCTACACAGATTGGAAGGCAGCTCCCTGTAATTCTCCACTTGACAGTTATTTAATACATTTCAGATCTGGTTTCAGTGCTACATTTAGATTTACAAAAAAAGGATTCCTGACATTTTGTCAGTATTTTCATCTATGCCTGTATTCCCACTTCATCTCACATTTCCTCAGTTCATTACAGCAACCCCTGCTATGACAGGATAAAGCCACACACAAAAAGTCCTTTAATGGCTACTTCACATTGATACCTATTTTTGAAAGAGAAGCTGAACTGAAGCAGCATGACTCTCTAATTCACTTTTCTCCTTGTCAGCAACTGGATTGACAGGGCTGGGATACAGACAGACACACTGTCACCTTCGGTTTAAATGCCCCACTGGGATGTGAATTCAGAATGAAGGGAGTGAAAAAATTCCAGCCCAGCCAAAATCTAAAACATATTTAATGTATACACCAGATGAGGACAGCTATCATCTTCTGTGAAGAGAAGATTGATGCTTGCAAGACAGACTCTGTACTGCAGAAAAGGGAGTTGTGGGATGCTTAGACCTGTAAAGGCTTGATTTGCAGTTGTTGCCTACATGCCAGATTTTCTTTGGGGTCTTACCTAGCAGGTATCTTTCTCCCAGCACACCTTGTTAGTGACCATTCTCATGTTTGTTTGCTATAACCGTTTAAAAGATGGTAACTTTCTTCTCCTACACCTTTTCTACCCGAAGTGGGGCAGGTCAGAGGGCTTTTCTGTTTGCTTTGTTGATTCTTCTGTCTTGTAGCACAAGAAGGAGGAGACAGTAAAAGAAATTCAAAGGTAGCAGGTCCAAAATATAAGCAAGAAAGTATTTCTTCATGTTTTGGCACCTATAGTGATACTTGTCTTGACACAGCATCAAGAAAAGTAAGACTAAGGAAAGATTTAAAGCAGGATTAGATTTGGCAATATATTTGGAAGAATACGTGAATATGCAGACGTTGAAAGCTAATGCCAAGAATATTTTGGGAAGGACAGAAACCCTGTGCCTCAAGATTTTATCCAATCTCTCTTCAGGATTAGGAGGAAATTTTGTAGATTTTAGATGATACTTCATCTAAAACAGGGGATCGTTGATAACTTGCCAGATACAACTGGTCTTGATAACTCTCAGAGAGACCTGTGGACTAGTCAGGCTTTCAGAAACTTTATATTGCTGTTAAATTCACCTCCTGTAAACCTTTCTGAAAGCGGTTTGTGTTAGCCTAGATTCCAGGCACACAATAATTAGACTTGTCCTATTCCATGTAGCTTCTGACAATTCCAGCTGTTGCCAGCACCAAGCCTGGAATACCCCCTTACCCCAAAGGATGCTGCTCAATGAATGGCTGCCTCCCTGGTTTTCCTGTTGTGTACAAGTTATCCCACCTGGAACACATATAGGATCAAAACCAGTGCTAAGAACTACCTAACAACATAAGCATTAACTCTGTTGAGTATTTAATTACTAGAATTATTTTATTACTAATTGACCTAACACTGTCTCAAACCATTGGACAGAAGTGAATTTTGCTCCTACTGAAGTCCATGAAAACATTGCCACACCAAAGAGGGGGGCAGTCCTCTGCCATGGATCCATTCCTTTCTCTCTTGTGAACTCTGCATCACCAGAAAGAAACCCCATTAGTCTCCCAGGACTTTCAAGTCATTGCACCGGATAAAGTAGGTAAATTCCTTCTTTACTTCAAGAAGGAATTATCACCTTCAGGAAAGTGTGAGAATGAGTACATAGGAAATCACAGAAATCACAAAAACAGTCCATAGCCAAGAATTAATAGACAAACTCAACCTATTCATGCTGAGCAGCCTGATCAGCTGTCCAATGAGCTGAGGGTGAAAAGGGTGTCCTTGCACAATCACACCTCAGACATGCGTCCACCAGCGTCAGTTGCTCTGTACAGTAATATCAAACTTGTTCCACAGCCAGCGCCAAATTCCACATCCAGCTACTCCCATAGGGCTAGGATATAAATTTCAGACAACATATTTTTTGACAGCCCAGACTGGCACACCCTCTGACTTCATGGGGAAGTCTGCACATACTTCAAGGGTAGAATATGACTTTTAAGTAGTAAATTGTTGTTTATCGGCTTAATGCCTTCTTACGGTCAGTGTTGCTGAGTAAGACGTGCTCCCCTTCCAGGTCTTTTTGCTTTCTCCCTCATGTCCTCCAGCCCTGTTCTCTTCTCTCTTCCTGCCCATCTCTTCTTGCTTCTGTATTTCCTTTTCTGTAACAGCTGCCAGTTCCCACCATGAACCAAAGAAATACTTCATTTCTCCATCCTTGAGATAAGGGCTGTTACAATATTAAAGCTATTCATTCAAAATTAACCAGTAAATTGGATTTCAACTTGACATAGTTTCTACACATGCACCCTCCGCTAACCCTTTGATTTAACTAGATTGGTATTTCACCATTCTAGTTTAAGTCCCATAATTTTAGATGATGTTCTGGTGTTAAAATTGATGTCTAATTAAACTAAATTAATCCCAAACTAACCCTTTAGACTCTCTGTAGGCCCCGGAAAGCAATCCTGCCTCAGTTACATTAACAAAAGGTTTTGCAAAAGCTCTCTTGCAGCTGCCACAGTTTGCAGAAAGTGTACTGACATTTAATTTCTGTGCATTTCCAAGCCTTCTGGTGATACGTCTGTGTTTTCAGATTATTCTTTTCAGTGAAAATATTGCTCTAATTGCCTGTTTTTAAAGTAGCTGTGATTTATTTCTCTTGTTCAAAGTTGTTAAACAACAATAGTTCTTTTCTCCACTCTTTACTTTGTTGGGCAATGAGGAGGGTGGGAAGCCCCAGTTAAATCAAGGGGTTTGACCCTGGAGGAGTGTGGGAGAGGAAATGGAAGGAGACTAGTACAGATATTTTTTGGCACAAAATGCCAAAAGAATCTGGGCATTCTAACAAAATAGAAAGCATAACAGGAACAGTAAGGTAAGGTCCTGTAATGTTTTACTGGAAGAGGAACCAAATAGGAAAATAACACAGGCTTTGCCCCTTCCTCTACAGTCCCACCCATTGTAAAACAGAGACTGAGGGAACATTAGATCAACCACACACAGTGCAAATGTCCACTGCAAAATCAGGGGTGATTCAAGTGGAAGATGTTGAGACAGAGTGAAGAGGGTGATAGTCAGCAAACACTCAGACCCTCTCTTAGTTTGTGTGTCTGTGGAATTGGCTGCCACGGTTAGACCCCTTGATTCTGATTTTCCCACTGCATCATGCAGTAACCAGGTGCACCACCAGAATTTCAGCTCACTCCTTTCCTCCATATGGCCCAACAAAAGCAATCCCAGGACCTGACCCACCTCCATGGAGGACAGTGGGACATGGTAGATAGAAATTCTGTTTTGACAATCTTGGCAGCCTATCACTGAAAAAAAAAACCAAAAAACAAGGCCAGTATCTGTCCAGTGCAGGCAGCTGCCATGAGGTTCTTCCCTCAGAAGTGAGGTGGCAGGGTCAGGGCTCCCTGTGCCCCTGGCCACAGGGCTTGGTGACAACAAAGGCTCACCTGCACCCATGGTTTCTTAAAAGGGCTCTTGCGTATCACCCCAAACCCCCACCTTTGGGAACCCCAGAAGATCAGGCATATTCACCTCCCTAGGTTCACAGTATGAACAGCTTCCCTTTATTAAGGAACTGCTTAAAAAAGCACAGACAGTTCTAAATTAAGATGAGAAATCTCAATGCAGTATAAATGACAAACATAGACAGAGGGATAGCAGGGGCGGGGAGGCCTGGGATGGGCTCTACATGCTCTTGGCAAGCTTTAGCAGATTTGTGAAAAACCAGAAAATACACGCAGTGAAGAAGGTGATGTGTATCATCCTCCTGGCTGCTGGTCTGCTGCGAAGTGACCCACAACCCACTCCACTGGGCCCAGAGAGCTGCCACAAGAGAACTAAATGGAGGATCTGGGCTTAATTTACCCAAGAAAACAATAACTGTAGAGAAAACAGACTTACTGATTCTTACATTGAATATGTTTGTTTCCATAGCAGCAGGTGAATAATGTCAGAGCAGGAACTTTAATCCCAACCAGAGCAAGTACACTACTGTGGATTTAATTGAGGAATAATTAATTTGCAACTAGCATCTTCTCAGGTTGTTCATTATATGGCATTTGTATGTAATCACTCACATACACACAGCATATCCTGGGACACATTAAGCATTTTATTTTCCTGTATTTAAAAAGGAGCTTCTTGCTGTTAAATTGCTCACAGCCCTTCCAGAATCCACCAGTATTTATATATCTCTTGCCAATATTTATATTAACAGCAGAGGTGCAAACAGATCAGTAAGATTATTTTCCCTCAGGTCTGCACAGGAATCTTCTATATATTCCCAAAAGAACCTAGGAGATGATCCACAATATTTAACAAAAATGGATTCATTGTCAAATAAGTTCCTTTTGTGCCAATCCTGAGGCTTCTTAGGTTATGATTGTTATGGTTGTGTCTTTCTCTCTCATACACAAGGGTGTGCTCGCACATGCACACACAGACACAGCACATCCAGGCATTGTTATGACATAACTACTTTTTAGGACTGTATTTAGTCCAGATTGTGCCAGCTCAATAAAGCTCCTAAAGGAAAAAGCCTTAAGGGCTTTTTCTCCTCTTTCCAACCTGCAGCTTGCCTGGTTGAAGGCTTTAGGTACCCTGGCACCAAGGAGTGATTGCTTCCTTCCATGGGCAAATGCAAAATCTCTCAGGCATCCTGCCTGCATGACAGCTGGCAGAGCTGGTGCTCTCCTTACAGAGGACGCTGCACAAAGCCACCAGCTAGTCCATCTTGCAACCTCGAGGTAGCTGCAAAAGTGCAATAGGTGAGAAATGCCTGAATGACAGGCTGAAGGGACACTCAGTGCGTGCTGCCTCCATCAGACACAGGTACAGTAGAGCCCAGACATCTTCACACAGCACTCCTCTGTTTGAGGAGTTCCTTCATTAGCACCCAAGAACATGACCTACCATCTTGCCCAGGGTGTAACTCTCAGGATCACTTTGGGTTTTTGCCAGGAGGGAGAGTCACTAGAACACAAACAAACGAGTAACGGGTACCAAAGCAAGTTTGCATCTCAAGCTACACCCAGGCTGAGCTGCAGTGAGAATTACACATATTGGCTAAAATTGAACAAGCAATAAACATATGACTACTGGATTCAGAAAACATAAGGGCAATCAGAAAATCATAAGAGTTTCCGAATGTTTGTCAGGGACACGCAGCATTGACAGTGTAATTATACCAATTTGAGAACCAGGGGAATGTTTTTAAGAACATCTGTCAAGCTAATGGATGCAGAGATTCTGAATATTGCATTTTTATGACTTCCAAATCACTGTTCAGCAGCAATTGTTCTTTCATCAGATGGGTAAAATTTGCACTTCTGTATATTTTCTTCAGGATTTGCTGTCTTAAAGAAAAAGCTAAACAGACATGCTGTTAGCCTGTACTAACTTAAATTACTGAAGAAAAATTTCAGGTGTTGTGATTATGGATGCAGTGTAAAAGTTTATTGTATTACACTTACTAATTACGATTTTTTTCTTACTATTACAAGAAGAGAAGTTTCTTGGAATTTGACTTACTACCAAGGGTTGCTGCCAAAATTTCATTATATCTGTTAATTATTTGGTTTCTGAAGCAGCATTTCAAATATTGGGAAAAGCAAAAAATGAAGTCTGGAATCCAGACGGGATTTGTAGCTGTTTTAGATTCTTTCATCTAGCTTTACAAAGGCTATTTACTTCAGTGGCTCTATATGTACTTACAAAGATACAGAGATTAATACATTAAATCAGTGTGCTGAAGGACACATGGTTAAGCAAATCACTTGAAAGTTGACCTTCTTTACCTGGCTATCGTGGCCAGCCATTTTCAGGTTCAATATAGTTCTCAGCAGGTGGCATTTAAGATATGATCATTTTGTATTTTCATCCATTTTTTTAAAAGTCAAACATTCATATAAAGATGTCTGGTCAAAGGTAAACCCTGAAAATGGAGCATATTTGATATTATAATATTTTTCAATACCTGAAAACACAAAGTTTCACATACCAACTTGACTAATTTTTTCCTTTTACACCTTTTAAATGTTGATCATCCCTAACCCATTCACAGTCTTAATAACATGCTTTGTTGTCATCTTAGAATCTCTAATTACTTCTATCCACCACATTAATCTTCTCATCTCTCCTTGTGAGCAGCATGCTTGGTATTTTTGAGGAACAGAGTTGTTTCCTGACAGGAAATGTGTTTCATATTAAAAACCTCCAGTTTGGTTGTCTTGATTGTATATCTCCAAATACTTCTGGTTTGCTCTCTCTCCTTTTTCTTGTTTTTCTTGAAATTTGTCCTTTATATGTGCAACAATCTCACCTATTGTAGCTTCACTATTTACTCTGAAATTTATGTACTCCCTCTAGTCATCCCTACAAAACTGTTGGCTGCCTTCACTTCTGTGACTATTTCCTCTCCTGTGCTTAAGAGGATATACCATGCATGATTTATACTTTTGATGCCTCCGTCTGCAGAAAGCTACCTGAAAATNTGCTGCTGGCATCCTCCTGCCAGTTGAGGAATCTCTTTGCCAACTGCTTTTGGTCTTCATTGAAAATGAAAGACAACACAAACATTCAGTGGATGTATTTTACTTCTGGGAAAAAACTAAGCAATGCGAACTCTTTAAGCAGGTTAAGCAGTCTCAGGACCTAAGACAAAAGCATGCATAGTGTCCAATCTAACTTGCACATGGCCTTAAACAACCCATGTCTTCCAGCCCTTTGTTCATAGAAATTTCCCATGTAGCAATTTTGGGGCAGGGAAAAGCTGTCCAATATTTTGTATACATAGAAGCTGTGAAGCTCTCTGTTCACACAGAACCATTTGAGGAACAAGTGACCCTTGTAACAGGATATGTGTGATCCCAAAAGGCAGTGCATCTACTTAACCAGATGACATTGCAGTCCTGCATATATTATCATAAAGATTGGTACAGGAAGGGATTTAACTGAGAATACAAGTTATCCTGCAGAACAAAGGTGAGCTGAAGGTAATGGCACTTGAGCTATTGCTCCAGCACTCTAATGACAGGACATCAAAGTGAGCCCTGGAGTCTGATGAGCACGGGAGAAGCCTGGACTGGATTTGAAGTTCAGCTGCTGCATTTCATACAGTGGGCAGGCTGCATTTGCTGCTGAAACAAGTCAGCAGAGAGACAGCAGAACGGTTTTAACCACTTAAGCCAGAGATAAATTTCTCTTCTCTGAAGTCTTAAGTGCCTTAATTCTACACATTAGATAATGCTGAACAAACAATGTTCATACTGTTAAAACAAATCCTAAATAATTACAAATATTAGAAGGCATTTCTATCAAAGTTTAACGACTGTTTGTAGCTGTATTCTGAGTCATTCCAATGTTCTTGTCTTGGTGAAAGAAGAAAAGCAAATCTCTCAAAAAAATGAAATGGTTGTTGTGATCACCCCCAGGGAGACTGGGTAAGGACAATTCACCCTCCATCTGTTGCACTTTGAGCAAAGGGAGAAGAAAAGGTTTCCCTTTCTACCTTGGGTTTGATACACAATGTCAGCATCCTCAGAAATGTCTAGTACCTGCCCTCTGCTACACCAAGCTCAGGTTGAGAAATAACACAGCAGAGTGTGGGTAACTTCAATGTAGTTGTTTTTATATATGTTGGTAGATGAAGTTAACATGGTTACACATAGATGCTTCCTGCTGCTCTTCATCGGACACCTTCAGACTCTGAAACCTGTTCTGATGAGATTTTCAAATGCAGTTTGAAGAGATGTCTGTAACTCGTTGAAACAGCCCAAGGTGGGAGTGGGTAGAGCACAGGCTGTCTGCAAACTGGGCATTTACAAGGTAGTTCAGTTCAAAATACTGGAAATCAGTAGCTGCATGTGAACATCTTGATCACTCTTCTTTTCTATTAAAATTAAGGTGTCCATTTTATAGTGGTTTATTTTTGTCTGATGTGACAGAATAAAAACAGCCAATAACCAGATTAATTCTCCAGGGATAATTTAGGCAAAGAATGCCAGTATGTTCATTGTGATTGCTGTCTCTATATACATTGCAAATGGACAAGAAAGGAAAGCTTCTCCTTTAGCTTATAAATAGTCTTACCAGATGTCAAAAATAAAAGATGTTTTGATGTTAGGGCTCAGTGCTGCATTGACAAATGTGAATGTTGGTTCCATGGTGACGGGACAGAACAAAAACTACAGAGCAAAAGACCCTTTACAGATTGTACTCATTTCATTCACTTATCTATCCAGAGCTCAGAACAAAGAGAAAACAAAACCATTCTTGTTCCACCAATAAAGAACATCACTGATTTTCCTAATGCTGGTCAGAGATCATGCTAATCAGGAGGTCTTGCTATTCCTATTATCTTTTTACTTATATGGAAGGAGCATTTTCTTCAGCAAGGTGAACTTCCTAAAAGCTATTTCTCTACTCAGCCATAACAATTCTCAAATGAATTAATTATTTGCTTTAGAGTGGGGGAAAATACTTTGTTCTAAGAGATTTGCAACTTCCTCAGTTGCTTTGGTAATCTCAGATGCCTTGTCACCCTCAGCAACATATGTAGACTCTGATTCATGTGAGTTCATGAGAGCCATGTGGTCCCAGGGATGAACTGGCCAGCAGACATGCCTTCTGACATTTAGTTTCTGGGAATTCCAAAAAAACTCCCACCCATATCTTGGTTCAGTAGCAATGTGATTTAAACTCTGCCTATTTAACACAGATGTAATCATGCTCACAAGGACATTTTAACTGTTTTCCAATTGTATTTTTAATGAGAAATTACTGGTTACGTGGACTCAGACTGCAGGCGTAACCATGCTGTTTCTGTTTAAAGATAAAAAGAAAGCACACGCATTTCTATTCCTGGTGAGTTCATTGCTCCTTGGGCTTCCTTGTACAGGAAACAGATGTAAACCAAGACATTCCAGCTATCAGAGAAGCATGACGGGCTGCTTTTCTCAGTTCCCCCCTTTTGGAAGACTTAAGTTTTCAGATTCCTTCTAGAAAGCCCAAATTTTGGGAGAAGGGTGAGAATGGGGTGAGAAGGGGGGAGGGGAGAGGAAAACAAAGACACAAAGGAAGAAAAAGAAAGGAAGGGAGGGAAGGAGGGAGGAAGGAAAGAAGGAAGGAAGGAGGGAAGGAAGGAAGGAAGGAAGGAAAGCAAGGAAGGAAGGAAGGAAAGGAAGGAAAGGAAGGAAGGAAGGAAAAGAAGGAAGAAAGGAAAGGAAGGAAGGAAGGAGTTTTTCTTTCCCTTGAACTAGGTTTTTCAGTGATTCACTGTTTAGACTGTTCAAGCAAAAAAGCAGAAGGCAATGTTCACAAAAGTCATGCTTAAGACCTTTGCTTTCAGAATACACCTTTTCTTCATTTAGACTTGGCACCTTTAATGAAGCGTTTTTCCGTGTGGAAGAGGAAGGTTTTTGCATAGGACCAGTTCAGGGAAAAGGCAAAGAGCCAGTGAGGGCTTAGTCCAATTGCTTTTTCATCCATGCACAAGGCGTTGGGTTCAGAAGATCTTTTGCATTCCTACTTTGGCCATGATCCTGTGGACAGCTGCGCTGGTGTTTGGCACTGTCCAGGGAAGATGGTCTGCTGAAAGCAGTGGGCAGGCTCAGGAGTGTAAAATGAAGCTGGTGGGGGTTTATAAGCTTGAAGCTTCAGTCTGGAAGAACAAACTCCAGGAAAAATTCAGAAATAACTAAGAAATCAGTCAGGGTAGTTATAGCCAGGGTGCAGCATAGTGCATCACATCAGTGTTCAGTTTATGTTTTCTGTTTATGCTTTGGTATTGCCTAAAGGTCCCAGTTTGAACTGAGAGTCAAAAAGAGTACCAGATGCACTTGGGTGTGCATGCGACAGAGATGGGCCTCCCTGCTCTTCTACTGACACGAGAACTTACTGCAGCTGCCTCCTGCCCAAGTTACCGTAGCTACCAAAACTCAAGCTGTGAGGAGAAATAGCGTGTCATGACACAGCTGGAGCCCAGAGGCAAAGTGCTCCTGGCCCCACGTTAGATGCAGACAGAGTGACTGGCACTGTGAGCACACACCTGCACACAGCACTCGAGGTGTGGCCTCCCCAGTGCCCAGCACAGAGGGACAATCACAGCCCTGGTCCTGCTGGCCACACTACTGCTGACACACAATGCCATGAGGCCACCGGCCTCCTTGCCCAGCTGGGCACACCCCGGCTCACGTTTGGCCACTGTCGGCCAGCACGCCCAGGGCCTTTCCCGCTGGGCAGCTTTCCAGCCACCCCTCAGCCTGGAGCACTGCAGGGCCTTGTTGGGACACGAGGGCAGGACCCAGGCCTTGCTCTTCTTGAACCTCATCCTGCTGGCCTCACACCATCCAGCCAGCCTGTCCACAGCCCCTGCAGAGCCTTCCTACCCTGCAGGGCACCGACACCCCCACCCACCTTGGTGTCATCAGATACTGAACAGGACTGGGCCCAGGGGACACCGCTGGTGACCAGACACCAACTGGATGCTGCACCGTTCCCCAGCTCTCTGGACACGGCCATCCCAACAATTCTTAAACCAGCACAGAGTGCACCTGGCCAAGCCCTGTGCTGACGGCTTTTCCAGGACTCTGCTGTAGGAGACGAAGTCAAAGGCTTTGCTCAAGTCCAGGGAGACTGAATCCACTGCTTCTCCCTCAGCCCTGAGGTGTGTCACGCACTCCTCAAAGGACATCACATTGCTGAGGCAGGACCTGCCTTTCCTAAACCCACATTGGCTGGGCCTGACCCCTCGGTTCTCTATGGGCCGTGTGATCCCACTCAGGATGATCCACTGCAGAACCTGGCCGGGCCCCAAGGGCAGGCTGACAGGCCTGCAGTTCCCTGCATTCCCCCTTCAGCCCTTCTTGGCCATGGGTGTCACGCTGGCACCTCCAGTCGTCTGGAACCTCCCTGACCGGCCAGGAATGATGATAGTAGAGGATGGGAGAGCAGCTTAGCCAGTTCTTCTGCCAGCTCCCTCAGCACCCTTGGGAGACTCTGGGCCAGGCCCAGAGACTTGTCAGTGTCTAAGTGGCTCTGCAGGTCACTAACAAATTCCTCCGGGATTGCAGGGGGTCTGGTCTGCTCCCCATCCCTGTGTGCCAGCTCAGGGAGCTGCTTGTCCTCCAGATAACCCATCTCACTGTTGAAGGCTAAGTCAATGAAGGCATTCCACACCTCAACCTTCTCCTCATCTGTTGTGACCACATTCCCCTCACCCCCACATCAATTAAAGAAGGGAGATTTTCCTTGGCACTCCTGTGTTTCCTAATATTTTTTAACAAAGACTTTTAATTGTCTTTTACAGTGGTGGCCAGATTGAATTCAAACAGATTTTTTGCCTTCCTGATGGTCTTTCCACCTGAGGTCAGGGCCAAGGGCTCAGATACATGGTGGGCTGGGTGGGTGTCTTGGACTGACTTTATGATGTGTATCCCCTATCACCACCCTATGCCCAGAAGATGAATCCTGTGCCTTTANAACACACAAGGTGGGACAAGAGAGAGCTGCAGGTCACTGGGAGAGGAACAAGCATAGGGAAAGTCGAGGGGCACAGGCCTAAAAAGGGCCTTTGTGACCAGGGGCGGCTCCGTGGAAACCGCCAGGTCCCTGGGACAAGGGGTGGCCGTGCCCACCAGGCCTTTGTGACCCGCTGTGTCATCGTGCCCAGAGGCCATTGTG
>VZRO01000791.1:0-28189 GCA_013397915.1 Daphoenositta chrysoptera
CGGCCTGTTGATGGAGGAGCCACCCGAGCAGACAAATCAAAGGAAGCTGAAACAGCCTCCGCAGACAGAGCTCGTGTGAAGGCTTTGCTTGACAATCTCACCAGACAAGTTGTTAAGAATGTTCACTGCCTATTGAAATCCATGATAGCTTCTCAGTTTGACAGAGACTCCAGCTGCGAGTACACCGAAATCCTGGGGCTTCCCAAGGGTAAGGCCTCCAACAGACAGATGCAGCCAGGATTCCCTGGAGCATCCAAACAGCAAAGCCAGGAAGTGAGCACAGGACTAAAGTTTACTCCCTTAGGACCACAGCTCCCTGCAGAAGAGACTGGCTATACCAAAACCATGGAGCCTGAGGATTCTGCAATGGAAGAGGAAGAGGTGGAGGAGGAAGAAGTGGAGGAGGAAGAGATGGAGGAGGAAGAGGCGGAGGAGGAAGAGGTGGAGGAGAGCTTGGTGAGAGAAGGGAGTCCAGCAACCTCAGGCAACACTTCGGATATAAGTGATACAAGCACGACAAAACAGGCTGTTCAGTCTGTATTTGGGCGGATTTGTAAGTGCATACCTGCACCACCCCCTGAAGAGGATTTTCAATGACCTGTCCCAAACCCAGCAACATCCCAAGGCAGAGAGGAGAGCTGTGCTGCTGAAGATACTCTCCCTTCCCTGGACCCACAGCTTTCCCTACAGCCCATCCCTCCGCCGGGTCCGAAGCCCCCTGCCCAGGCTGGAGTACGGCGCAGATCAGTGCACCCAAAGCTCGTCTGAGGTGAGCAGGGCGTGTGGCAGAGGAGCTGAAGACCCCCCGGATGGCAAACACAGACCTCTCACCCTTGTTCTGTCAATAAAGAGTTTACTCTTAAAGCCTTGCTTGTGCTTTCTCCAAGCCAGGCCAAACTGCATCCGCACAATTTCCCTGCTGTAACCTGTGCCATCCTCTGCCTTTCTACACCCTCAGCCACACCACAACCCAATTTTACAGGGAATCTGAGCTAGGGAGGTGAGGAGTAACCAGCATTTTTGTCTTGTACAGCAAGCTTTGCTGTCAGGCACGCATCCCATTCTAAGGCAGCCTGGCTTTCACCTTGTATGAAGGACAATGTGTCTTTGCCTTGCAATCCTTTTTGCAGGGTCCTTTCTCCTCAGACAGAGCTGCCCCAGAAGCTCTGCATGAGCTCTACATGAGCACTTGCTGTCACTGCACTGGGGATGGACAGCGGCGTCTCCATCTGGGCACTGCTCTGCCACGTGGCCTTCGGGTCTCACCTGCCCGGAGGAGGAAGGCAGGGAAAAGGTGGAGGCCCGAATGCTGTTCTGAGTTTTCTCCTTTCTTTCACGCCCTGTCCTGGATTGGAATGGCCAACTCACATCCCCTTGGGGCAGGGAAATGCAGCTGCTCAGCAGTGGTGGTGTGTGAGTGAGGGCTGGTCTGGCACTGCGGGTGGAACTGCCCCACTGCAGGGGGGTTAAATGGGCTGGAAGCAGGGATGCCAAAACACAGCTGCCATCAAGGGCCTGTCCTTTCCCCAGGTGATGAGATAAGGAACAGCTGGGGACCTAAGGAAGGCAGCAGCTCCCACCGTTTCCCCCGCTGCTCGCGCTGGGCCCGGCCCACGGGAAGGGCTCAGAGCCCGCCCGGCAGCGCTGGTCTGCGCCTGGCAGGGCTCGTTCCATCTCCTGCCTCGGGCTGCGGGCGGCGGCCCTGGGGGAGTCGCAGCAGCCCCAGCTCTGCCTCAGCCCCAGAGCAGAGGGGCCGAGGTGCCTCTGTGGGCGCTGCTCCCCACGGGGCTGGGCAGGGCCTCGCACAGGTCCCGCTCCTGCCCAGGCTGCCTCGCCTCGTCTCTGGCGCAGCCCAGGGTCCCTCAGGGCATGCGGGTTCTGCATTTACCTCATCAATGTGTGTGAATATCTAAAGAGGGGATGCCAAGAGGCTGGAGCCAGGCCCTGCTTGGCGGTGCCCAGCAATGGGACAAGAGGCAATGGGCAGAAACCCTTAAGCAAGAAGTTCCACCTGAACATGAGGAAGAAATTCTTTCTTGTGCGGAGACCACCTGTGGAGGTGGCAGTCAGAGGTTTTGGAGTGTACAGGCCACCTGTGTCAGTTGGAGGTTGGCACCTTCGGCTAAGTGCAGGGACTCCCACTAACGACAGGCTCAAAACATTTACAGGCAAAAGAACAAAAGGTCAAAAGGATGAGAGGAAAGCTAATGTCTTTACAAACAATTTGATAGGTGAAATTATGGGTGTTACCATCTTCGAAATGGGTCTTAATGTCTCTACTAACTTTGGGCAGCAGGTTTGTTACAGAGCCCAGACAGCTTGGCTCCTGAAAGAGCCAAGGGTCTGCACAAGCCTGAACTTCTGAACTTTGGGATAAAATAATAGGTTCAAGGGGCATATATGTGGTAGGTAGTTGTGGAAGGCTGTACCTTCCTAGTACCTCAGCCAATGGAGAAAGGAAGAGGGCAACATGCAGTCAGAGTTAGGATTATAGGAGGCTGCACCCTCCAAAGAGAGAGAAAACCCTGCAGGCATGTGCCTCGGTGGACCCTCTCCCTTTATTCGAATAAAGTTGAAGGACTCCTCTGTCTCCTTTTTGGACATAAACCTCTGGCATTTGTGGTTTTTCCTGACAACTGGGGCCTTGTCTGGGATCCTTCCACTGTCTGGGTCCAGCACACGGCAAGAGGAGCTGGAGGCATGCCTCACCCAGTTTTTAGGTGACCAGCTCCCTTCAGCGTGGGCCAGCACCAGGTGATTGATTGGGTACCCTTGATGCAGGGAAGTTAGAAGTTACAGGGTAACTTGTTAGAAACTGCTTGCTAGACAGTGTATATTGCTTACTTAACATTGATTGTGTTTGTCAAAGCAGAATGAGAAGTAAAAGATTATTGACAAAAGCAGGGACTNTACCTGATATATACCAAGCGATACCCGGACTGAGGTGTGAGCGGCTTGAGGACGACCTCCCGCCCACCCAGTACTGCTAATAAACATACCTACTTCACAACTTAAAATTATATAAGTTGCGGAGTCTTGCTCAGTCCATTTTTTGGATCACCCTCGGCTGTCCAGGAGGCAGAGGAGAGGCGGACCAGGGGGCTCTATGAAGAGTCCATAGGATATGGACGCCCAGAAGGGGCGGTAAGGGAAAGTTGAGAAAGGGTCTCAGCAAATCTCACCACTTAGTACAATTTTGGGGAGTAAAACATGGCAGGACGCCCAGGGTGGGCAACAAAGAAAAGTCAAAAACGGGTAATGACTATAGGGATGATGATCCCAAAATACCTCTGAAGGGTCCTTTGGGAGAATGTTGAGATGGTTTGCACATTTTCCCAGAGGTAGTTAAGGACATGGACACCCAGAGGGAGCAGTAAGAGGCACCAAGAAAGGGTCTCAGCAACCCACGCCCAGAGCGGGCAATATGGTGTTAGTTTGGGAAAGGATTGGTATAAGGGCAGTGTGGAGAAATATGGTTAAGGCAAATAGCAGCTGGAGGCTATGTGATAAGGAAAGAACAGTGAGGACTGGGAAATTCTTTGCCTTACCTTCAAAATCTGCAGTCTAATACAGGGTCAGCTGCAAGTCTTTTGTATTCCCAGCTTCCAGAAGAGGGAAAACAGGGAGGTATTGTTCCTACACCCCCAACCCTCCCAGGGCCATTATGGAGCCAGGCTGGAGGATTTGGGTTTGTCCAAAACCCAAAAGGTAGTGAATACTGCTGAGGACTTAAGGGGGTTCCTCTATGGTGAGGAGTGCCGAGGCCAGGTGTGAGAGTGCAGGACCAGCAGCATGGGCTGGTGGCCTGTGGGAGAGGTGCGGGGCCGAGCTGAGGCTGTGGAGCAGCCGGGGCTTGGCTCTGGCTGGTGCCCAATGCCACCACCCCCGTGGGCAGGGGGTGCAGTGGCCCTCCGGCCCCATAAGGTTGCAGGATGCCCCATCCTCCTGCCCATCCCTGTGGCACTGTTGGCTGTGCCTGTCCGCTGAGCTGTGCCGGCACCTGGTGCTTTACAGAGCTTGTGTGCTGGGAGAGCGGCCCGGGGGCCTGGGCGGGTATGCTGCAGGGTGTGTCTGGACACTGTGCCTGGACAGGGACCGGCTTTGGTATATGGTGTAAGAGACAATCTGCCACCAAAGCCTGGCCTGATATAAGAAGGGATTTTGTTTTGGTCACTGGGGAGGCGAGTGATTTTGCAGACATTCGGCAGCTGTGAGAGGGTAAGAGCCCATAGGCAGCAGGAGCAGGGACTGGAGAAGCGGCCAAGTGGGCTCTTGCAGGAATTGGTTAGAAAGGTACCTCAGGTATGTGATTGTTAAGGGTGTCAGGATCTGCTATTGTACTGGGGGCTCACCACACTGGAGCCCTTACTGGACTGAATTAGGAAAATTAATCCACAAACACCAGAGGTTTATATCCGAAAAGCAGATAGAGGAGTCCTGTTACTTTATTCGAGTAAAGGGAGAGATCATGGGCATTTCCCATGGGGTCTCTCAAACTGTTAGATGATGCAGCCTTCTTTTTATCCTAATTTCCCAGCCCTGTTTCCCTCCCTCTTTCCCCATTGGCTGAGGTACTTGAGAGGTTGTCCTGGGTTGCAGTGTATTCTATTACCATCTACATGAACTGTTGACACCAGGTGGGTGGTGTTGCCTCCACCCTCTGGACTATCGTCTGTTAATGGGTTTTGCCACGTGACTCATACATAACCCATTCCGGACAATATTGTGTTAATGGCCTTACCACATGACTGACAAAATTACATCATCCCATTGTGAGATGCTCCACCCAGAGGGAGGAGACAAGCATTCCATCCTGGATATAAACTGAGATTGCAAACACCACAGGCAGCCCTGTCTACTGGCTTCCCAGAGGACAAGAGTTACCACTGGACTTTCAGCTGGAGACCAGACTGCTGAATCACCACTTCAACTGAGCTACTACATTTGGACTGCTACCACCACCCCAACAGGGTGTCAGGTTGTATCTGACTTTGTCAGTGCTTTTCCTTGTATTATTTCACTTATTTTTAATTTTTCCTATTGAATTTTATTCTGATTTATGATCTCCCACTGGTTTGTTTTCAAACCAATACAGAGGTACAGACTTCCTGAGTCGCCTCACACAAATTTCCTTCTAATGTATACCCCCCCACCCACTTTTTCTTTTCCTATGGAATTTATGGTTCTTCCCATTGCCGCTTTCATTTCTCAGTATCTAGCTTTATCTACCAGTGGACCCACAGTTTGTTCGTAAAGACAGATCCGTCTCATTCCTTTTATTAATCAGTGGAATTCCTCCTATTGTTTCTTTCACCTCTCAGTAACTAGCTTTATCTATCAGCAGACCCACAGTTTGTCCCTAAAGACAAATCCCTCTTATTCCTTTCAATCCCTCCTCTTTTATTTTATCAGTAATTGTCTTTACAAACTTTAGTTATCATTGACTTAATTTTCTGTTCCTGGCTATTTTTTGGTTTTGCAATTATTTGCAGTGACATCATTTTCTGTCCTTTTGTAGCTATTTCTGGATCAGTAGGAATGGCTACTACCTGCATCCTGTTGATCACATGTTGAGTAAGTTGCACTAAGCAAGGGATCATGCACAATAAAAAGATTAGAGTTGCTCCAGCACATAGGAGGAAAAAAGCATTTGTTTAACCCATAGTCCACCAGGTAACCACGGAAATGTGTCTCATTGCTATCCTTTCCATGTTTGGACCAGTACACGATCTAACTTTCTTATTCGCTTTGTTATTTGTTTCACCACTTTTCCATTGTCATCTATTTGCAAACAGTAGTTTGAGTAATTTAATTTTCTACACACTCCCCCTTCCTCTGCTAATAGATAAACCCAAAGATATAGTCCAGTCACAAACACTTTTTCCCATGTATACACTTCCTGTTCTATTTAGACAATAAATGCCTCTTTCAGAAGAATGAAGTTGCCCATGGACTTTCTTCTTCACCCCAAAATCCCGTTCTCTTATGGACTTCACTCAGGGTGCTGACTCACCATTTAGGTTCAACTGGGCTGGCCACCCATGGCCAGTCTTCAGATCGTCCTGGTCCTCCGCAGACCCAACAATTGCTAAGGTTAAACGTTTTTGCTACTTCTTCTCCCAGGACTAAAAAATTACTCTCCCACCTCTGGCCCAAACTGACAATATAAAGGTAAGATTATTAAGAAAAACATTCTGATGGTGTAATCTAATAACCTAATCTAATTCTCATGTTGTTTTCCGCACCGCCTGTGGCGAGTGAAGGCACAGAAATAGCTTAACATAAAGAAAACAATGACATCAAGTATTGGCCCCCCAGTGACTGGAGATTCTAAAGGAGGGATGCCCACACAATTTCAGCAGACAGTCTGTGGGTAGGCACGCGGGGCTTCCCCCAGTGTCAACGCACTGGCTGCTGCTCTGGTCCACTCCTGTGAAGTGTCAGTCATGGCCTCCCTTCCTTCTCCTCCAGCTGACATGTCCAAATCTCTGGGGCCTCAGAGACCTTGACCTGAGTATGATGGGTCCACCTGTGTTCAGCTGTCCTGGCGACTGTTTCTGTGGTCAGTGACACTTGGAATGGGCCACGCCACTTTGCCACCAGTGGTGCTTCTTTCCACTCCTTAACTAAGGCTCAGTCTCCTGGTTGGATGTTATGAACAGGAAAGTCCAAAGGCAGGGTCTGTGTCAGCTGAGCTTCCTGTCAAAGAGATTTCACAAGAGACAGTATCCTGGCCATATGTTGTTTTAAATATACATCACTTATCTCCACCCCCGCTTCGTTTTGGGTAGGAGGCTGTGTAAACCTGGCTTCTGCGGGCTGTGGCGTCCCCCACCCCAAACTCAGCCAGGGAAGAATCTCTGCTGCATTTGGCTTTCTTGTGGATGCATTCCTCTCTTTCAGCCTTGTTTGTTTTTTCCTTTGTTTGTTTTGTTATTATCTCAGCCTGTAAAGTTTACTTTTATTTTTCCCAATCTCCTGTTCCCCAGGGGAGAAAGGAGGAAGAGCCAGAGGGTGAGTGAGTGGCTGTGTGGTGTTTAGTTGCAAGCTGGGATTAAACCACAGTGGTGGAGACCCAGAACTGGGCACATGAACTGTTTGAGCAGCCCATGCCAGGGTGTCTTGGTTTGAAAGACAGGTGTCTGCCAAGGAAGGTGGGAACCTCCCTTGGAATGGAGAGTATGACTCCCTTCCCTCTGAATTAGTATAACTTTGAAAGGGTTATAATATAACTTTGAAGAGGGCTTTCAGGCAAAGCTATGGGAAAAGGAATAGCAGCTCTTTACTAGTATGTGTGCGGATAACAAGGTGAACAAACAGCACCGGCAGCGACACCAAACAGAGCAGAGCCCCGCCCCGGCCTCTCTTGGCCGCGGGCACTTTCCCCTTGGCGCAGTTCCGCTCCCGGCCGGCAGGGGCGCTGCTGGCTCCCGGCCGGGCAGGCGGGTGCGGCGGTTNCCCCCGCCCCTGGAGGGGGCGCTGTGCGCAGCTCGGCCGCCTCTCCCTCACGCGGCGATGGCGGACGGGCTGAACGGTGAAGATGGGCTGCAGCAGGAACCTCCGAGCGGCAGCTGGAACAGCAGGGCGGGCTCACCCTGGGTAGCAAGCAAGAGGTAACAGGAACTCTGCAGCTGCAGCAGGGGCCATGGGGCATCCCAGCAGGCAGGGCTTAGAGTGCAATGAAAAAGCCCGAGAAGGCAGAAAGAAGGAGAGCTGGGCAGCGGCAGCCTGGCTGCTCCTCTGCAGCTGCCGTACACAGCTGGGGAAATGCGCCCTTCTGGGAAGGGTGGGGGGCCAGGGTCCCGGTCTTTTCCCCTGAGGCACCTGAACAGATGGCAAGGGTCCTTTCCAGTGAGACAGGGTGCCAATAAGGTCCCAGTTCAATGGCTGTTCTCACAAGCAAAGGCTCACCCATGGCAGGAGAAACAGGTCAGGGCTGGGCTCTGGTGGCAACAGCAGCAAATTCCCCCTCAAGCAGCAACTTGACCATCCTCCTCCGAAGCCAAGAAAGCAAGAGAGTGAGGAGCTGTGCCCAGCTCCCTTTTCCCGGTCCAATTCTCTCAGTATCTCTGCCCCTCCGAGAGAAATCCTCAGATAAGAGAGTAGCCAGCCACACCCTTCCCGTGGAAACTTCTTTTGTATCTCCTAAGCATTGGTCGTTATTGTTTCTTAGTGAGAGATGGGACAAAATTCTATGAGAGGAAGAAACAAAAGGAAAAATCCCAAACGCCAACACAGAGCTCACCCAAACAGGGGTAGTGGGAGCAACCCCTTTTCCCACAGGAACTCATTGTGCTGCTGTGCCACAGGCTCAGTCTTTGGTGGTTCCTCACCCTGGAACTTCCCACTAACAGCCACAGCCATCCCAGATGCCTTCTTTAGGGCCACAGGAGCAATGTACCCTGGCAGTGAGGATGGTGGCAACTGACCACGCATTGGTTCCTGCTCAGCTCTTGCCCACCACACTTCCAACCGTGTCTGTGATTGTAGCTCCTTCATGACAAGAAATACGGTGCTAAACTGAAGCAAGTCCCAGGGACCCCCAAGGTGGAGAGGGTCTGGTGCACACAGCTTGTAAGATGGGAGTGGGGGAGCTTGGCTTGCCCATCCTGGAGACAAGGGGGCTCAGGTGGCCCTGGCAGCAGCATTGTGTGGGTGGTTGTCAAGAGGAGACCACACTGGCCAGCATCAGTCACAGCCTGTGTTAGAAGTCACCAGGTGACATTACGATCTCATGGCTCTGGTTGCTGATGGGTGCAGTGTAACATGCAGAGGTTTAGATGAAGTAACTGAGTGGTGCTGTGAGGCACAGCCCCAGTGCAGTGCAGATTCACCCCAGGCTCTTGCACGGCATCACTGTGGGTGGCTTAAAGATGAACAGACCAGCATCAGGATGTGCAGCTCTGTGCTGAGGCAGATGGGGGACTGAAACTGCCCTCTGAAACTGTCATGTTCATCCTCAGGTCTTCACCCTCTCCTCTGTCATGGGGGAAATGATCAGCATTGTATTTTTATCTTTGCTTACTAGTGCTCTGCCCTACCTACCATTGTCCCAGGCTCATCTGTGTTCTGCTGTACCCAGAGAAACCTCAGCTTCCTCCTAACCCTGGTGGTTCCATCATTTGGCATCAGTCATACAGCTGTGCCACAAAAGCTGCATGACTCAGCTCTGGGTCATGCTGGCTGGGTCCATCAGTTTTGGCCAGTCCTTGAAGCCATTCTTGTGCATGTAACATCATCCACTAGTCAAGCAATGCCTAAAGCAATGCCCAGAGGCATCAGCCCACAGACAGCCCAAGCAGGCCGGTGTCCCCAAGAAGTTGGTTGTGTCAAAACACACAGCACTTCCTGAAGGTCGCAAGTGAAAGGACAGCAGAATGTGGGGGACTAAGCAAGGGCCCACTTTCATCTCCCACATGGAAAGAAGAGGACAAGACAACAGCGTTTCCCTTCAGAGACCTTTGAGAACCTGCAGGTATTAGAAGCCAGGCCACACAGATCCCAGCTGAATGGATAAACACATCTGGGTTGCTGGGTGTCCCTGGGGAGAGACTCCAGTTGTTACTTACCTTTATTTAGAACTCACTGGGAGCTAAGGGCAGAGTGGAGGAACAGAAAACAGCAAAGAACTGCCTGAAAAAGAGTTAGAGGAGAGATCTTGGAAGTGGTCAAACCTTGAAGACAATATCATATGGGAAGCAAAAAGTGCAGCCCGGTGAAGGACTTGGGGATGCTGGTGGATGAGAAGGTGGACATGTCCTGGCCATGTGTGCTGGCACCCAGAACCCTGCCGTGTCCTGGGCTGATCCCCCAGTGCGGGCAGCAGGAGAGGGGGGATTCTGCCCCACTCAGGGGAGACCCCACCTGCAGAGCTGCCTCCAGCCCTGGGTCCCAGCACAGGGTGGATGTGGATCTGTTGGAGCACATCTGCTATTCCTTCACCACCTCCCACAGGGAGAAGCCTCAGCTGGGCTGATCTGCGGCCACTGACACACAGCCCCATCACGTGCAGCACCCATCCCACAGAGAGGTGTGAGGGAGAGGACCTTCCCTCAGGGACTGGAGTTTAAATAGCATGAGGCTGGTGCAAGGGGCAACATCCACAGCTGCTCCAGCTGCCAGGACCAGCAGGGCAGCTGTTCTCACCTACACTCTGCTGGGAGCTGTGCTCCAGCTGGCTTCCAACATTTTCCTGCAGTGCTCTGTTGGATCTGTCCCTCACACCAGCTCCTTTCCTGGATAGAGGATTCCCTGCAGGTGTAGGACACGAACAACACACTCAGCTGCAACTGAGGCAAGCCCTAAGTTTTTTCAGTGCCTAAAACCTTCTCTGCTGGTGATGCAAAGGAAGTAGAGTGAGCTGAGGAGCAGGGAGACATTGACCAGCCAAATGACCATCAGCCCCTGCCTTTGGTTGGAGAACAAGTCTGACAGAGTGCTCAAGATGAGCCACGATTTCCTGCATTGCTCAAAGCTTCCCTTAGAAGCAAACTATGCAAATGCCTCCACCTCAAGTTTTTGTTCCCAGATGAGAGAACTCTACACAGGTAGGGCAAGGACAACCATGTTTCCTGTGTCACTATCCAGTGCTCTGTTCTCTAAACCAATCTTCCCCCTTTGTCCCAGCCCCTCGATCCCAACCAGCTGCTGTTCCACAGCTTGGACTAACCAGCTCAGAAGCCTGGGTAGGCACACACACACACCACTGAACATGGGGAACACACATCACACTTGATACACCAGAGGCACGGACAAATGAGATGGGAACAGAACATTCCTACAAGACACGACTTGAATTTATGTTTATTTTATATATATATTTATATATATATATATATATCTTTGTATAGATTAAACTGGGGGAGATTTTATCATATACATTTTTTTGGTATAATACATGAGAAACAGGGACAGGAACATAGCAAATATAAACCAGTACATTCCTTCAGTGAACTCCTTGACACACTGAGACTGAAAAATTGCATGCAATGGGGAGACAGAGAGAAGGGAAATCAATTTTATTAGAAAAAAAAAAATAAACGAGATAACCTAGGTACAACTGTCAACAGAGGAGCAGCACTATAGATGGCAAACCTGTATAAATTAAAAGAAAATTCCACTCTGACATCTACTATGCTTTAAAGTGCAATAAAGCCTGATTTATTGACCTACAGAATACAGGAAAGTTTCCCCCCTCTCCCCATTCCAATCTATCCCTAAAAAAAAAAAATCCAAACAAATCCAAACAAACAAACCAATAAAATAAATCTAAAGGATATACATTATCCACAGTCCTATAGAGACGCCTACATCTACTCAGTAGCACCAAGAATCTGATATGAGTGTAATTAAAATCAATTAAAACTCGGGAGCAACGGTAACATCTGCTTGCTGCTTCTGCAGACCTCCTGCCCTTTCTGAGTGCCCAGGGGAGAGGCAGCTCTCCCTGTGCTGGGGTGACGGCAGCCTGGCGGGTCTGGCAGCAGCGCAGCACACACAGCACAGCGAGAGCAGCACAGGGACATGGGGACAGGGGGCCCAGGCCCCGCGTGGGGTCTGCACAGCAGGGTGGGGCTGTCACACACCTGGGTGGGTGCCTGGGGGGAGTGGGACTGACCTACACAGAGGGGAAGGGTTGTGCGAGTCCAACACGCACCACGAGCCTCTTTGGTGACAGGGTGATGGGGAGGAAGGGAGGGAGGGAGGGAGGAAGAGGAAGGGGGTCAGCATAGCCCCCTCTCTTGTGAGCCTCTGGCTGTGTTGTCTTCTGAGGCCAGGGGCCTCTGTGCCACAGTTCATCTGTCTCCATTTGCCACCTCTCAGCAGCCCTCAGAAGCCAAAGGTCTCCTGGGAAGCATAGACCATGTAGAGGAAGCCATCCTCGTCCTTCTCCTGCTCGTAGATCTCCGAGATGGGGGTAGACACGCTGACCATGCTGTGCTGGTTCACCAGCAGGAAGAACGCCTGGGTGGGATTCAGCTGCAAGCGGCGCCTGTGGGGGCAAGGGCAGGAGGGGCAGAGTCAGCCCACCTGGGATGGGTGCCCTGAAAGCCAGTTCCACATCCCCAGCAATGCTGTTCCCTTGGGGCCAGGCCTGCACAGCCAAGGCCTCCTCCCACAGCTCAGGACATGGTATCCACGAGTCCAGGTGAGCTACTTGAGGCTCCAAGGCCTCCTGAGTCAGGACTCTGCAAAGCCCCCTTCTCCAAGTGCTACTGGCAAGGGCAAAGCAGAGGGGTCTCTTCCCTGTGAGCTGAAGAATAAAAAGAGGAGATGGGACCCCTTCATTGCTCATGAGTGTCCCCTTGAGGGAGAGACCCCAGACCTTTCACAAGGTGTTAAGAACCTGTTCTCCCTTGGCCCCCCACACCAGTCAAGGATGCTGTGGCTGCCAAATCCCCATCCCTGCCCTCAGCAGCTGCCTCTGCCTCACCCTCACCCCACCACCCTGCAGTGAGTGGCCTGTGGGCGAGGAAAGGCTCACAACATGTCAGCTTGAGGCCACCCCACTCACCGGATTATTTTGACCAATTCACTCATGTTGACATGGTCTGGGACAAGGAACTTGGTCTTGTCCAGCACTGGCAGCTGTTTCTCCCCTTTGTAGCGTTCGATGATGACCTGGGGAGAAAGTCAAGAGTAGGATTAGTCATGTTTATAGTGCCCCACACGCTGGTCCCAAGGTCAAAGACAAATCCACCTAGCAATGGGTAGAAAAGCTAAAGATAAAGCCCCGCCTTGCTTCACCCTCACAGGAAACAAAACAAAAAAAGGACATAAGCAGTGACCACCAGGCTGGCTGCAGGTGGCTCTTCATCAGTCACCTGTGCCTGAGCCAGGCAGTGAAGAGTGTCCAAAACAATGAACTGAAGCACCAAGTGCTCTGGCTGGCTGAGAAACAGTGGGCACCACCGGACTGATACAGATTCTTGTCCTCTGGCATGAAGGAGATCTGAAGAGGAGTGAAGTATTTTAACATCACTTTCAGACTGACCAAAGTAATGTGTTTTTCTGGCTTGTGCTACAGACTGAGCTCATGCTGCAGTTTCCTTCCCCTTTCCTTCCTGCTGCCATTCAGCATCCCTCTGCCTGCTCAGGAACAGCTGTGGATATTCCCAAGCAAGCAGTTTTTATATGTCCCAGCAAAGCCACTCAGGCAGTCCTTCAGAAAGGGGGCGCTCGGATTTCACCAGTCCCGCTCCTTATGTTAACAGTCAGACACACTGACTCCAAGAAGGCTCACAAACCCAGGACCACTCCTCCCATGTGCCACTCCAGCTGTGCACTGAGCTTCCCAGCCACTCATGCATGGTGTCACCACGGGGACAGCCCACCCCATCCTCCTCTGCCTAGCATCTTGCTTGGAAAAGCTCTTACCATCCCTATGTTCTGAAATGGCTGAATGATGACTTCTGATCCATTTTCCTGCTATTATAATTAACAATTTTCTTCTGTGAAGTTGTTTGCTGACAGCTACAATTGCTGTTCTAAACCAGCCTGGAAAGGTACCTTTTGTATTCTGAGAAACAAGGTGGCAGGCAGTTAAAATAGGGAATGTACTTTTAAGTAAAATGAAAATAAGTGAAGAATATACAACTTAATATGTTCCCATTACAGTGATGCTCTCTCACATCTCTCCAGCACCCTGTTTTCTCCACAGAGAGACTCTTGGATACTCATCAGCCCATCATCCTCTCCCACCTGAGATTAAACATTATTGTTCACTATAAAGCAAGGAATTGCCACAATTTATTTTCCCAGATGTTTTTTAAAAATACAAGACATTGCAAATGGCTTTTTGGCAGCAGAGGGATGGAGCAGGCGTGCAGAGAGGAGGATCCCCAGGAGATGGCTCTGTGGAGCAAGAAGGACGAGGGAACCTCTGGGAACACGGATTTCCCTTTCCTTTGATCCCCTGTTGACACATCGGCCTGTGGCAGCAGCAGCAATGGAACTCCTGCCAGCCTCCCCCAGAGGCAGATCAGACACCCTGGCTGGGACACTGCGGAGTCACCAGTGAGCTGGGAATGTCTGAGGAGCCCCCCAGGCTGTGGGGCTGATCTGACAGGGCTGCAGGCAGTTCCCGGAGGAGGGAGGGGTGTGAGGTGCCTTGCTGGGAGCTCTACATCAAAACCATCTCTGCAGAGCCCACCCTGGACAAATCTCACCCAACGCCTGGACAAGCAGCATGTGAACACCAGGTATTGTCCCTTCGGCTTCTTCTGCAAGACGATGATCTGATTAAAGAACCGTTGTCTGCAACAGACTAAACCATGCACTGGGACATCCCCCACCAACCTGTTAATGGCCCTTCATCCCTCCAAAGAGGGCACAGGGAGGACAAGATGAGCAGAACCATCCTACTGCATTTAACATGAATCATGGACAGGTGAGTATGTTGGCTGTGGGGAGAGGAATAGTCTTGAGGGGCTGAACACTCCCAATAGCCACATACAGGGATGCTGCTGTGAGCACTGGGAAACACACGGGCAACAGTGGGCTCTTCAGCTTTTCGGTTTACACGAAGGAGCAGCTACGCAGCACCTGTTTGTGCATCCACCTTTACCTGCAGAGAGGGCTCTGCACACCTGGGTGATGCCTCATTTCTCACAAGAGCAGGACCAGAGGCCAGTGTCTCTCACTACCAGCCAGTTCCATCCCAAAACCAAAAACCTTTAGATTAATCCAAGAACGGGATTTTGAAGAGCTGTCCTGGCTCTTAGAGCAGCAGCTGCCTTGTGCCCTGAGCAGACACAGAGCCTCTCGTGTAGCTCTAAGAGTTTCTGTTCCCAGAACATGAGCTGCTATTTGGGTAACCCAGCTAAGAGAACAGGTGGCCAATGGACAAAACGTTCTTGTCTAGCTCTGGAGGGAAAAGCATGATCAAATGCTAAAGTTACATCCCTGTGGCCACAGGGCGGGTGTACACAGCCACCTCCCATCCCGTATCCTCTTCCAAGCTGCTGCCTTGAGCCAGGGAGTTCCTCAGCATGGAACACCTGCTCTTGCAGAGGGAACCCACCACAGATCTCTGCAGAAATCACGAGTGGGCACAGGTGGGGAGGGGAAACGCTCAGGGCAGAGCCTGGAGTCCTGGTCCCGCTGCAAAGGGGGCTTGGACAGTGTTTATAAACACAACCTTTGTTCTGGGGCCAGTCTGGAGAGGTGGAAAGGGAGTTTGGTAGGGAATATGGTCAGATGTGATGGTCAACAGAGGCAAGGTCAAACCAGGAGTGAGGCTAAGAATGTATTCCCAGCAGGCACAGAGGCTCAAACGTGTGTATGTAACACCTCCCTGACATCCACAGCCAGGCACAGAGACTGACACAGACACACACAAAGCACTCACACAAGCACAGTCTGCACTAGCCTCATCCTGTTCCACTCTGGCAGAGCAGGGTACAGGTCCTTTAGTGGGAACAGACACAGTAGCCCTCAATCAAAAAGCTGCTCTGGTGTTGATTCATCCAGAGTCATGTCAGCCCTGGACACTGGATCTGCAGCTCCCCAGAACAGCCCTCCCAGGAACCCAGAGAAGGTTGTCCCTTCCTCTGAGTCCATAATTTGGGTTTCCATCCACCCCTGTGCCAGGGCAGCGCACTATGTGGGATCTCCCACCTGCCATTGCCCCTCCATGCTCCTCTGTGGGCACTCAGATGAACCCAACAGAGCCCTCTCTGCATGGTCCAAATACCTGTTCCTCAGCCCTCCCTACCAGCATGAGGGGTGGCCCTGCCTTCACCCCCCTCTACAGCCCATGACTCACCAGGCCTGTCTGAATTTAGCTTTGCAGGGCTTTGGGAAATGGTTTGCTACTGTTGCTGCCCAGCACAAGCTGTTCCCCAGCAATTTCAGACTCTCTAAGGGTTCAATCATCTCCAGAACGATCCCTGGGGCTGACAGCAGGAAGAGGCAGTGAGGGGGTACAGGCTCCCTGTCCTCTAACAGGACAGAAGATGATTTCTAAAACATCTGTTGAGGCTGTGGATGGGGGTTCCAGTGAAAAGGCTGCTTTGACTGCCCAAGGAGGAATCACCCTGCAAGGAGCAGGGGAGATTTCTTCCCAACAGAGCTGAATGTGAGCAGCATCTACTGCCAACACAACCTTCTCACCTTCTCAGCAAGAGCTGCATGTGCCTGTGGTCAGCACTTTCTACCAGGGAAGAACAGGCAGCTCTGGGAAATTCACAGACAGCAATTGAGCCCCTGGCATGAGGTGGGCTGGGAACCTGGCTCCTGCCTATGTCCTCATTATATGTGCCAGTGGGGCATCCTGGGATATGACTTCCCTTCAAACACAAGCAGAGAACTCCACGCCTCAGGCAGGGCTAAGGTTATCTCCTGTGTTGTCTCTGGTGGGCTCAGACAGACATCGCAGCCCTCTCTCCGTGCAGACACACATGTACACGTGGCTCCGTCCCTTCCTCAGCCTGCCCTCCAAGCACACTCATGGAAACAGGAGAGACATGCCCTTCCCTGGGCACACAGCCAGGCCATGCCCTCTGCAAATCCTCCTGGCCCCCTCTCAAAGTAAAAGGGACTCGCCCAAGGACTCTGGCTGGAAACTGGAGATGCAGGAGGGCAGCAGGTGCCGCACAGATTTGCTGTGGTTTCTGCCAGCAGTAAGGGTGTGACCTTGGATCTCCCTAACTCCCCTGGGCTGGTGGCTCAAACCCCTCTGCTAATTCCAAGCGCCTCTCCAGGGAAGCCAGTCACTTGGAAAACACAGCTCCTGCTTTTCACAGATGACCAAGACCTTCCTACAGCCAATGAGCCTGCAGTGCTTGGACCCACGACAGTGCCCACGCCACACTCCTCCTGCACAAGGCTCTGATCACTGCCCAGCACTGAAACCTGTAGGAGCTCTGCCCTGGGAGAGAGGAGAGACAGCAACAAAGTGGTGTTGAGGTCTTTAGACAGGGGGACCAGGCCTTTAGACACCAGTGACACGAACATGGCTGGACCCCACAAGGCCTTCATGACCCTTCTCACCTCTAGATTCTTTTTACCCCTCCAGCAAAACTTGCATCGTGGTGTTGACCCCAACACAAAGAGAATTCCAGCCATGGGAGCTCCCCCACCATGTCTCAGTAATGCCATAAAACTCTGCCTGTGGATGCACAGCTCTGGCTCCTTCTGTCCATTCCCCAAGTAACACACATCTGTGTACAGGCACTTGATATATGCGTGTGTGTGCATTTTATGTACACCTGATTTCTAGCCTGGCTTTACTGCAAGAGCCTGAATGCACTGCAATTAGCTCTGCCACAACTCTGGAGAAATGCAGAGCCAGTCTGATACCATTAAAGCCACGTTAAAAGCAGAGGTCAGTCAATGTGTTGATGACCTGGAGTACTGGTACCCAGGGTGCTGTGAGGTGCAGGCCCTGCTCTGCTGAGCTGGCAACACGTGAACACCACAGCGGCGGTGGGAGAGAAGGAAGAGAAAGGATTCTTCTGGCTAGAAGACACTCTGCTAAAACCAAAACAAGAGTGAGGCAGGAGAGGACTAAGATGGGCCAAGAGCAGTTTGAGACATTCAGTCTTGAAGGCCAAATACTGACAGTCTGCAATTTTAAGACAAGGTTGATGTTCATCCAACACCGAGAGGGAGCTGAACTAGGAATCCTGTCTTTTTGGTCATAGATGCTAAGATATTGCAAATAGTAAGTCAAGCAAGCCCTAAGTACATAATTTCATAGAATCATGGAATGGTTTGGGTTGGAAGGAACCTTAAACGTGAGCAGAACCACCTTCAACTAGACCAAACTGCTCCATGCCCCGTCCAACCTGGTCTTGAACACTTCCAGGGGTGGGATGTTCCTCTAAGTTCTCCATCTTCTCAGGAAGAGAAGGAAATACTCAGGTAGGAACTCAAAAGCATGCTCACAGCCAAAGAGCAACTCAGCATATTAGGTGTGACATGGGCAGGAAGAACTGAAAGTTCATGGTGTCTCACCTGTGCCTGTCAACCACAGGTGCTGGGAAAGAATGCACAGAATGGGTACGAATGATCCTAACAGAGCCTCTGTGCTTTCAACGCAGCAAAGATCATCCCACACATCTTTCTCCGGGCAGTGAGAAATCCTTACCAGGTTATTCAGGAAAAATCAAGTAGCTACTACAGCCAAAAAAACAAACATTTCAGAGTTTTCTCCCACTGCCCTAGCTTGGAAATAGATTTGAGATCAAATCAGTCCCCTGCCTCTAGGGCAGCATGGAACTTTAGAGCCAGACTGTCATTTGCACTGCAGAGAATGTGTCTGCTATTGAGCAGCTGGCACACACAAGGCACTCGAGGCTCATGGGGACCATCCTGTGTTGATTCCAGGGAGCAAAATTTTGCAAGCTCCATGGAGGCCACCCAGGAGCACACAGGGGTCCTGAGAACAAAGCCTAACACAGAAGAGCAAGAACAATCACTTACCGGGATTTTGTTTGGATGCTGCTCTCGGATCTGCTGAACTTCTTTACAACGATCCGCTGGAGAGAAAGAAGTAAAGAAAGGAAGTTAGAAACACCTGTGTGTGGTAGGGCAGGCAGAACTGAGGTACCCACCCTGCAAGCCACAGCCTGACCCAGAGAGAGGGGCATTTCCCAAGGAATGCACCTTCTGCTCACCAGGCCTTTTCTGAGCATGGTCTGCCAGAAATGATGATGTCAGCTTCAGTGACCAACCCTTCATGGCTTCCTACTGCCCCAACCATCCCCCAGGCTGGGACACGCCACTCTGCCTGGTAAAACTGGGCAGCACTCCTGGAGATCTGGAGAGTGAAAGGAGACCATAAAGATAACAAAACTAACCTAAATCCACCCTAAGCAAATGCAGCTCCTGGCCATGGGTGCAGGGCAGCAGCTCAGCTTCGGGGGCTGAGCTCTCCAAGTTCAGGCTCTTTGTGTCTCCTGGATGTTGCCCCAAGGAGACAATTCTCCAGCTGGGGCTGGGTTTTAGCCATTTCCTTCTGCCTGTTGCGCACTTCCAAGCACTATCTGGCACAGTGCCTGGTTCTAGGGGAGATGCACCTCGCCAAGGAGGTCTCCTTCCCTAGCACAGATCTACAGAGTAGCTACAACAGCTTCTGGCCTGACAGAAAGTATTTCTAGGCCTGGATACAGGAAGAAACCTTAAGCAAGATGACCCACATACAAAAAGACTTTTCCTGCAGTTGTTCTCACACTTTCTAACCCATTTTCCTCCAGAGTTTATGTTTACTGACTCACACAACAGGCAGCACACAAAGCTTGTGCACTTTTCCAGTTTACAGGAGAATTCCCATACCCCTCACTGCTTTACCAGTCGGCTCTCCGCTTTCCACAACCCAAAGCAGGAGAAAGGAGAGGAAGAAGCAGTACCAGAGCCAGGTACGGCTCTGTACAGACCTGCACTCCTTCTGGAACTGCCATTACTCTGGGAAGTGCTTCACAGCCTACAATGGCCCATCTGAAATGCCCAGAAACTAACCCAGGGGGTGAAGGTCAGTGACTAAGTGCTGCCTAGAAAAGTGAGATCTGGGTATTGCAGGATCTGACACGGGATCATCCTGCCACACCCGGCACGGCACCAGCTCCAGCCCAACTCCCCTCACCAGTTTACACAGCCCCAGTTTCTCCTGACCCACTGGGATAATGGACAGCAGGATAAGTGCATGTGTTTGAGTGTTTTTTCCCACAAACATTGAGAACTTCTCCTCTGAGAACTCAATAAAACCTTATTGCTTCTATGTTGAATTTGGCTAGATAAGGCTTTGGGAAGAAACTGGAGTTTCTTTAAAGGCCACAAGACTACAAAATCACCAGATCATAGACGATTTTCAGCACCATTTCTGACTCCTCTGAAAGGAAAATACCACTCTGCTAGGAATTGTTAGACCTTTTATTCAGTAGGACTCCATGGGTGAAAACACAGAGCAAGATTATCTGGATTTAATGAAAAATTCAGGCATATTTGTTTTGGGTTTTATGACTGAAGATGCATGTTTCCTTTTCACCCACTCCAGTGCTCCAGGGATCCAGAGTCATCCTTGTGATACAGACAATTTTCCCCTGAGATACCAATCAGCCAGGGAATCACACAGACATCAGCACCACATGTGACACTGCTACAGAGACACCTCCCTGGCAATGCTGAAGGACACAGTGACAGCAGCACCCAGCCCACAGCACTCAGCTGGAGCAGAAGCACCTGCCCCCTCCCACAGAGCCCCGTTCTCAAATGTTCTCTGTGTCCAGGATGGAGCATCCAAAAGGCTGGAGATCCAGAGCTTGACTGGACAACACTTATCACCATGGAAATTCCAGCAGCTTGACTGCAGCCAGCTCAGACTTCTCGGTGTTAACAGAGCCTGCAGAGCTGTGTCCTCATGTTTGGCCAGTCATCCTGGCTTCAGTGTCCACCCTAGCCTGCTTCTCTCTCCATACTATCAGAAGGCAATGTGGATGAGCTTCCTAAACACCACGTGCTGCCCTGCAAGGTCACAGGACTGTTTGCACAGGAAGCCCCAACAACACAGGTAATTGTGAGAAGAGTCTGAGAAGGAATTTGCTGAAGGTGTGTTATCATGGCTAGTAAATGAGGATAATCTTGGAGCATCCAACTAGCTCAGGCTGCATGTGCCAAAGGGCAGCCACATGCTGGACACCCCTTCCTGCTCCCTGGAAGCATCACCAGCTACAGCACAAGGAGACGACACAAGCCATCACCACCTTCATTTTCACAGAGGAAACAGAGGTGCCTCCTGCCCATCACACTGAAAAAGGTGCCACACAGAGAGGAAGAGGGTCCATCATCACTCCAGCTGCACATCAGTGCCTCAGGATCCCACCCCCAGGACCACAGTCCTTTGTGTCCCAAGGGGAGCAGACAGGGTGCCCTGGACAGAGGCCAATGCTGTATCTTTCAGGTCTTGCTGACTCCGTGCTCAGGAGGAATCAAGGGCACGAGACACCAGTGACAGAGCTCTCAGCCACCCTCCAGTCTGCTGGGCCACAGTGGAAGCTCCCCTGCCCCACCCTTTAAAACCTGCCACATGCCCAGGACCTGCTCCCTCTGGCCAGCAGGACCCAGGGCATTTGCAGCCTTCCTGACCCCAGAGGACCCTGTGGCAGGGGGCTGATCTGCAGGTTACCACAGCAGAATGGCAGCAGGTAAACACCTCAAGCACTGCACTTCTTCTTCTGCCCTGGAAATGCCCATTTCAGAAACTTCATTTGGGAAGGCAGTCAGGAGCAATCCCACCTAAGGTGCTCAGGTTCCTGAATATACAGGCAGAAGTTTCCAGCACACCTGAAGCTCTGCTAAAGAGCACACTCTGTCCCATCCTAGCCTTGGAGAGCCAAGGAAGTAGGCTTGGCAATCAGGAGAAGCTGCATCAATCCCTGGACGATTTCTGTGCACACAGAAGTTGAGGCAGAAGAGATCTCCAGCAAGAGATAGTGATGGTCACCCACACCCTCTTCATCCTGGGGTGGGAGTGAGAGGTTGAGCCTGTGACTCATGAGAACATCAACATCACACAGCAGGAAAGGTTATAAATACCAGCCCTAATTTAGTGTCTATACAGCCTAACCTAAGTCACAGGAATACAGAGAAAATGGTTAAAGGCCACTTCAGAGAAACCTGGCTGGAGGTGCCATCCCAGCACCCAAGCCCCGACTCACACAGAGCTAAGGACAGGCAGGATCCCCCCACCCCAGCACCAGCAGTGTTTGCACACTCACATTTCATACACAAAAGGCCTGATCTTACAAGCTTTGTTCTCCTCCTGCAGCTCTCCCAAACTACAGCCGTGCTGAAGTTGAGACCTTCCCCTTTCCTGCAGCACCTGGCTACAGTTAATCCTCAGCCAAGGTGCAGAGCAAACCAGAGCTGTTTACACAGCCCTGTCCCAATCCGTGTTCTCCTCTGGTCCCTCCTCGCTGCCAGGGGAGCAGAACACCACACCTGACTGCAGCAAGAGGGGCTGGAGGGGCTCCAGCCACCTGCTGTTCCAAGGAGCTGAGCAACGAGTGATGAGCTGCACGAGAGGGAAGAGCCCAATCCCTGCTCCAGCTGTGGGCACCACATCTCTGCCATGAGGGAAGCCAGCCCCAGTGCCAGGATGTCAGAGCTCAAGATGGCAGCAAGATAAAAACCACACAATTTTATTGGTTATTCCCAGGGAAACTTCTCTGCTAAGGCCTATTGAGAGCTAGGAGTATTTTTGTAGCATTACACATGCCAGGAAATTGCCTATTTCTCCTCCAACTGCTGTTTCAACTGTTAAGTACCAACAGCAAAGCTTGCAAATTGCCCAAAACACCAGAATCTTGGCTGTTTTCTTGACTGAGGTCCTTCCCAAGCTGTGCTCCAAAAGATGTGAGCACACAGTGTATCCCATGGCAATGCAGGATGAGATCATTATGGCAGTTGAGATGAACAGTGGAAAATTTTAAGCCACACTTTGCAAACATTAACCTTTTTTATCAGCAGTGCCCAGGAACCCTGGCCACGGGAGCCAGGTCCCTGCTGTGCTGGGCGCTGTGCAGACACAGGATGAAAGGACAGTCCTGGATGCAAAAGAGCCTCAGCGGACAAAAGATACAGATGGTGGGACAGAAGGAAAACACATGGCAAGTCCTCCAACAGCGCCGTTGCATAAGGGGCACCATTTTTTAGGAGACACTAGACAAGCACTGCTCAGGCACTGGTGCTGCCCCAGGGCAGCAGATGGACTACAGGGAGAGGCCGGGCTGCCTGTGACCAGCAGGAATGCTGTGAGGAGAACGCCAGGAAGAACAAATACCACCTGGAAACGTCATCGGCGTGCTACCAGATAAACAGCTCCTGAGCTGAGCGAAGGCTGTGTGCGGAGAGCAAAGCAGAGCCCAGAAATGCAGCCATGAGCTACTGCCTCTCCCTGCATCCCACAGCTCCGGAGTGTACAGACATCTCTGGCACCTCCAGCAGGCTGCTGGCCCTGTGGCTTCTCCCTGCCATCCACACAACACCCTGCCAGCCAGCCTGGGGAGGGATCTGCCTCAGATTTGAAGCGCATGCAGAAATGAACATGTTTCTTCAAGAAGCTGCTGTGGTCAGTCCCAGGGCAAGAGTGCTTCTAGAGCATGGACTTCTCTCCAAGAGATTTTCTGCAAGGAGAGGAGGAATTGGATGGCTTGAAATCAGGATATGTGTGGGATGAGCTGGCAAGTGCTGAAGACCCAGGCCAGTTATGCAGGTCATTCCAGATGAACATCAATGACTATTTCTGTAATATCACACCACCCTAGGGCCAGACACCTCTAACCACCAGGCAACACCCCTGTGAATGTGTCATGGCTCACCCAGCACCTGACCTGTCCTTGCCCAGTGCTCCTTCTCAGGCCAGTGGTGCTGCGGAAGGAGCAAGAGGAGACTCCCACATCCAGGAAGGAGGGAGGTCATGCCCAGGGCAGGTGTCCTCAGCACCAAGAAAGGGTGCTTGTCCCAGGCTACATAGGACAGAAGCACTGCAGGGACCTGACAGTGCTTCTGATTGTCAGGTTTATTTTATTCATGCATCTGCAAAGCTGGGTGCTCTGGACAGGACAAATGACTCAGGACCAAACCTACACTGCTTTGAACCCAAAGGCTTTGAACTGATAGAAAATGTGTCTTTGCATCATGGAATAGGTGGAGCCTGAAGCTCCACTGGCCTGGAAGGTATTACCAACATGAACATGGAGCAGTGGATGTTCTGTCTCCGTGACTCTCCACCCCATCACTACAGCTGCAATACCAGATGTGCAGTGTCTGGGAGGATTTCTGAATGCCAGGATCCTGGGGCCCTGAGACTGCAGAAGGATCTCAGCAGCCTTATTCACTTTCAAAAGTTCCCAATCTTCCTGGCTCCAGAATAGAGCTTGAAAATGGATTTTAAAACACAAAGATGAAACACCATCGTTTTTCTTAGTTGTTTACAAATGTAACAGGAGTATGATTTTGAGCCTGGCTCCAGGAATGAGCATTTGCATATGGCAAATCATGATAAGGGCTCAGCTCGTGACCAAGCAGAGCCACACCAAAACTGTGAACTCTAAATTCATGTCAAGACACTTGTCCTCTGGTTGTACAGTACCACTGGAGTGACAGGACAAGGGGAAATGGCATTAAACTGACAGAGGGTAGGGTTAGATGGGATATTGGGAAGGAATTGTTCCCTGTGAGATTGCTGAGGCCCTAGCACAGGGTGCCCAGAGAAGCTGGGGCTGCCCCATCCTTGGAAGTGTCCAAGGCCAGGCTGGACAGGACTTGGAGCAACCTGGGACAGTGGAAGGTGTCCCTGCCCATGGCAGGGGGGGGACTGGGTGGGCTTTAAGGCCCCTTCCAAACAAAACCATTCTGGGATTCCACATCACCCCTGCCATGGGCTGTGCAGGATGAGCACAGGACCTCCATCATCCAAACAGCTTAAAACTCACTGCACCCCCTGAGCACGAGGGGCAAACGGGCAGCACCTTCTGTGTCACGTCAGGACAGCAAACTGAGTACTTACATCACAGTTCCGACAAGAAACTGGTTTTTTGCTCAACATTTAATCACAGTTTCACTATCCTTGGCAAAGGAACAGCAAGTTCCCTCTGTACAAGTCCTCAGGAGGTGGCCGTGCCAGGGTTTCCCCCTCTGCTGTGTGACCTTCCACCTGGATGACCTTCCCATCCATAAGCCTCCAAGACAGCAGGAACACACTCAGATTTCTCAGAACTATTCAAGACACTTCAAATTGCTCAAAGAAAGACTGGGCACTCCTGGCAGGACTGTATCTTGGTGCAGCCCACCGTGCACCTGCATGCACCAAGAGCCTTTGCCCAGCACAGGTCACTGCCATTTGTGCACAAACAGGCCTGGACATGCACGGATGCTTTGGGGACACGTGCCAGACACCAGAGTCTGGAATTCATTCCTGCATTTTCTCTGACATTCCTGTATTTTCTCTCACAGCCTCAAACCACCTTCTGAGGACAAAAGGCAGCAAACAGAGCTGGTAGTGTTTACATGCTGCCAGTCAACCACAGAATGTCACGCGAGCAGGTGACACACTGCGAGACCTCCCAAGTGACTCTCCTGACTGTGATCCCTGCTGGGATTGACCACAGAAGGAACACCAAAGCCAAGGGACATGACTTATCCATGGCTCATGGCTACTCAATGACAGAGGCAGCAAGGGCCTACCAGCCTGACAGCCCCTGGATTCACCAGTCTCCATCCTTCCAGCTCAAAGGAAGATCTGAAGTTTTTATAGTGAAAAAAAAAAATTAAGTAATGAATAAAACACACTGGTTGTATTATTCCTGACTGCCAGTCAGGACCTAGTGTTATATAAAGAAATAATAATAAAGAAATCAAAATTTGTGGTCTGCATGTCAGGCTGGCATTTGTTCTGGAAGCCTGTTCAGTTCTTCAACGCTGATAATTACCCCCATATCCAGTCAAGTCACAGAATGTCCTTGGTAATTAATCCAAGACACAGGCAGCTAAGCAGCAGCTTGGAGCAGCATCCTCCCCTCAAGGAATCCCAGCTCTCAAGACACAAATGCCAGAGCACAGACACCCTGAGGACCAGCCAAGGACCAGCGAAGGCTCACAGACCAACCTCACATCAATATCCAGGTGTTTTTCCAAGCCACCAACAAGTAAAACTGTTGTGACAAGCACAGGATGGTGTGTGAAGCAGACAATTCAGCCACTGCTGGTCTCTCAATGGGTACAGGCATGGCTGGCTCACCCTGGATGAGTCCCCACGGACAGACACGTTCGCTGTTCCCCAGAGCCAAGAGGGGATTCAGCTCCACACCCACCACTGCCTTTCCTCTGAAGAGGAGTGGCTTCCCACAACTAACGGCAGATCTCCCAGAGGATGGAACCTGGGATGGGAACACTCTGTCCACAGAGGCTGAGGTCAAACCTCTGTGTTTGTCAGCGAGCCAGGGGCTCCAGCTGAGCCCGCGGACACACGTAGGTGTGTCCCTGCCTCCGTCTCGGCCGGACACTGGGGCACAGGACCGAGGCGCTCTGGGTTTTCGGCTGCTCCGGGGTCCAGGCCCATGTCTGTAACCACGCTGGTTACGTGCTGCATTGAAAACACAGCTGGCAGCTGCTGCCAGCCCAATCCAAACCCCTGCTTCAGAAGCAGTGGGACAATGCTCCCAAGGACTCCTGTTCCTTTCGGGAAGTGCAACGCTGTCGTCAGGCTGCTGCACTCACTCACACACTGCTCTCACTACTGCCAGGACAGCCTGTTCCTCTGACACAGACCACAGCTTTGTTCTGGGAATTGTTTGGGACTCCTGCAACAGATCTGAACACGCCTCAACGTCTGGGTTCAGCACATGGATGCAGAGGGTGCTGCCACATTTCACCCCCTGCACCCACATCAAGGACGTTCTGCTGTCAAGGACCAGCTCACAGAGCTCACCTTCCCACCAGGGACAGCCCCTCAGATCCCGGGAGGAGTCACTGCTCCATGCCCTCCACATACCTTGGATCAACCCCCTGGTGTTTCCCAGCCAGTCCCCTTCTCCAGTCCTCAACAATGATGAAGAGAAATCAGGAAATTATGCTCAGGAGGGACCCAAGACAAGCAGATGAACAAGCATAACAAATTCACAGAAAAAATTCAAAAATACAAGAAGGGGGAAAACAAGCATTTTGGAAAGCAGAATCTTCACTGAGGAGCAGCAGACCAAGACCTAAGGCAGTGACTTGCCATGAAACTGGAGCCTGGGTGCCTTTTGTAAACAGCCATAGCCCTGACTCTGCCTTTTCGCTGCTTTTTTGGAACCGTTCCATTTCTGTAAAGTTTTGAAACCTTAAAAATGAAGCCATTCTGAGGGTACAGAATCGCTGGTGATGTTTTCCACCAGCCCTCTCCAAGTGCATTGTAAACAATCGCTTCCTGCTCCTGTTGTGTAATGATTCAAAGACAAAAACAAGCCGTATTTACTTTCTCCAACAGAGCAATTCCAGCCCTGACCCAAAGCAACTGTGGGGGCTGCCAGGCCTCCTCCTCCTCCTCCTCCTGGCTCAGCTCGGCAGCCCAGTCAGCTGAGAGAGCAAAAGGGCAGAGGAAAGTACAGAGAAACAAGGAGCACTTGCAGTTGCCGGCACCAAACTCCCTCACCCCCTCTGTCCCTCCTGGACTATTTTAATCCTGCTTTTTTTCAACTACTCTGAGCCTCACATTTTGTTTTCCTTCTGGCTCACACAAAGTCTGAGCGATCCACAAAGGCAAACCAGACTCCTCTTGACCATAATAAGCCGATTCTCACCAGTTTAGCAGTAGGTAGTTACTAAGGGGCCGATTTAGGACTTTACTGCTTTTAATACCTAACTTAGGAGAACACAGCAGGGTCCCAGCAAGTACCCCAAGCTCCCAGGCTTCGGCTGGTTCTTGTTTGTGCGTGTTCCCTTGGCTCGGTCCTGTGGCAGGGGAGGGCTGGGTAAGCATTCAAGGCCGGAGGGGTTGTGCCAATAAAATACCAAATATTTACAGTTTCCAAGAGAGCAGCAAGGGGCTGGATCAGCAGTTTTCAGTAGGCAAAAGCTCCAATTTTAAAACTTACGTAGGAAACACACCCTCACCTGAGTTTGGACTATCTCTGGCCTAATATCAGGCTTTTTATGGCATGCATATACCGATTTCAGCATTATACAGGCAGTAAAGCTCAAGTGATACCCCTTCCCCAGGGATTTAACCTGCCAAAACCTACACCTCTCCCTGCGCCAGCTGGCAAAGGGCAAGAGGAACAGCAATGGATGTTTCCTCCGATTCCACAATCGGGTCTGGACATAAAATCTGGGACTTTCTACAGTCACCTCCTCCTCTTTTGAGCCTCCCCACCATGCACCTTTGACAAAGGGGTGGGGAAGATGCGAGCATTAACTCCTCTGGGTCTCCACAACCATCACAGAGGACGTGTGGCATCCTGAACAACAACCGCCCTAACGCTGCCGAGATGGGGAGCGGGGAAGGCGATTTCTGGGGAGGTCTTTGTGCTCTGACAGTCAAGAGCAACACCCGGCCACCACCCTCGTCCTGGGCATTCCGCAGCCCCCCGCGTCCGCCACCGCGCCCCAGCGACTCCGGTGCCCTGGGGAAGCGGCGGCACAGCGGGGGCGGCCCGGGGACACCGCCGCGCTCCGGCCGGGCGCGGTGCGGCCCCCGCGGTGCGGGGCC
>VZRO01000791.1:37490-96241 GCA_013397915.1 Daphoenositta chrysoptera
TGCGCCGGCCGCAGGGGCCCCCGCGGGCCGGGGGGCGCAGAGACCCCCGAGGGCGGCACAGGGGCCCCGCCCGGAGCCCGGACAGGCCTCACCCACCATGATCGAGCCGCCGCCTCCGCCCCGTCTCGGCCCCGGCGCTGCCCCGGAAGCGCTTGGAGCGCGGGGCGGCACCGCTCGGGGACAGCGCCCCGGATCCCTCGGAACGCCCGGCATCGCCCGGCAGCGCGGTGCGTCCCTGGGCCTGCCTGAGGGACATCAGCCATTCCGTGATTCCGTGACTACGGGTGTGGGGAGTTCCTTCTCCCCCGCGATGGCCGTGTCCCCTCAGCTGCTGCCGGAGCCCCCCTGGGACAGGGGCAGAGCCACTCCAAGGCGTGGTGCACCCTAAACCCTGGGACCTCCCTGCCACAGCCCCGGGGATCCGTGTCCTGAGGGGAAAGGTGCCTGCTGCCCTGCCAGTGAGAAAGGGTGAGCTCTCAGTTCCCTTGGGGGAAGGACTGGGGATGACCCACAGTCTGATGGCAAAACAAAGTAACGCACTGAATCACTGCATCCCGCATAACCTCAGCTCTGTTCTACAGACAAAACAGCATTTGGGACTTTCCCCATCCTAAGGCTCTGCTAGAAGTGAAACAGAGTCCCAGAATGGTTTGAGTGGGAAGGGACCTTTAAAAGCCATCTCATCCCACCCCTGCCATGGCAGGGACACCTTCCACTGTCCCAGGCTGCTCCCAGCCCCAATGTCCAGCCTGGCCTTGGGCACTGCCAGGGATCCAGGGGCAGCCACAGCTGCTCTGGGCACCCTGTGCCACGGCCTCGTCTCCCTCACAGGGAACAATTTCTTCCCAATATCCAATCCAAACCTACTCCCTATCAGTTTGAATGCTCCTTTCAGGACCATGACCCCGGAATCAGCAAACAGACGCTGGGCTCACACAGCAGGCTCAGTGAGCTGGTATTTGTTGGGTGAAATGTAAAACATGTCCTCACAATATGTTTTTTAGACTTTTTTCCCCTCTGAAAGTCAGGATTTGACACACAAGTAAGCTCACTGGCCCTTCCAATAGGTCAGAGCCTAGTTTCTCCTTAGAGAAAACAGGGTTTCTCCAATGAGCCCTGTCATTTGTGCACTGCTGGGCTGACAGGCTGAGAATGGACATAGAAACAGGCATTGCCAAGTATCAGGAAAAAGTCCTTCTTTAGGATCCAAGAGATATGGCTATTTCCTCTTCTAGTGGCTATTTACAACTCTGCAACCTAATTCAGTTAAATTCTAATCTCTCTTACCAGTCCAGCAGCAAGTTTTACAGCTTGGCTACAAGACGTCATTTTGCCACGGACTGATTTAACTTCTCGTCCCAGCTGTGATGGTAAGGTTTGGGCAATAGTAAAGATGGGGTTGATAATTTGGGTAATAGTAAGCAGCACACATCTGCTATCAGATGCCCAAACCAAACATGGGTTTGTTTAAACAACCATTCCCATTCTGCCATGAACAAAACCAACACCCCCACCCAGGGCTGGTGGTGACATGAGCACCATCATCATCGAAGCAAACAGAAAAAAAAATGGTGCAACTGAGATGTACATTTATCATACACTGCATTGTGATTAATTTTTTCCTTTTTTAAATAAACTTCAGATGTATGTAAAATACCCTTGTAACTGTACTCACACAATGCTGCCCAAAGCAGTGTCAAATTCTGGGTTTACACAACGTACTAGGATGCTTTTAAGTGGTTTCATTCAAAGCTTGGAGGAAACAACTCCACACCAACGTCCCTGCTGCAGAAAAAGGCAGTTATTATTGCATGTATTTGCCTGGCAGAGAAAATCATCCTTGGGATTTGCTGCCATTGACAAAATTGTGTTATAACCGAGCCTGTGGGAACACCTGGGAAGGTCAGCAGAGGGAGAATCCAGTGGGAAGGTCTGCAGCAGGGAATATCACCCTCAGGGAAGGATGACGGCTACTGTAGGGACCATTTGAGCGAACTGGACATGACCAGGTCCCCGAGACAGAATCACAAAATTAACTAGGTTGGAAAAGACCTTTGAGATCGTCAAGTCCAACCCATGGCCTAAGACCTGATGGGACATCCCTGTGAGCACTGAGGGAGCTGGAATGTCACTGCAAAGCCCATCTCAGTTATCTGGGAAAGCTTGTGGCCACCAGGAAGCTAAATGCCACCTCCCCCTTCAAGGAGGATCAGGGACACTACAAGGCTGCTTGGTTGGAGCTTTTCCCCCTCTCCTTTGTGGCATTCTGTCAATCCTCACCACTTGCAGTGTCATTCCTCCTTGTAGCTATCCCTACGACAGTGCTACAACAAGATGTTACAGCTGTGGTTGCTGCAGCACCTCCCTCCAGCCTGTCTCTCTTCAGCCTCAGCAGCCTCACAGCCCTCACTGGCTCCTCAGGGCATCATCCACAAGCACTAAAAATCCAGGAAGTGTGTCCAAAATCTCCTCAATATCCAATATTGGATATTGGATCCAATGTTCAATATCCAATGCAATCAACAAGGGTGGACGAGGTCTTGGGAAAGAACTATTCCTGAAGAATTCTAGTGGAAGGACCCTCGCCCCCAGGAGCACACAGACAATTCACTTCCACCTGGATATTCTGTCACACATAAGGAATAAGGACCAGACCACCAGCTCTTTAAGTAGTTTTATAAAAGTATTTGACTTACTGAGATACTGTTACAGTTACCTGAGTATTTGAAATTACAATGCAAGGAAATATCGACAATGAATTTCAGTACAGTATTTTACAATCCAGTGCTGCTGATCCCAGTTTCTACAGGAGTTCACTAGAGCACATATACACAAACAGTGATTCTTGAAGAAAATTAAAAGACACCACAAAAAAGGGGGCTGGAGATACCAATATAACAGAGCTGAGATTACAAATCCAGTGCAGCATGTAATAAAATAAAAAAAAAAAAAAAGAAAAAACAACCCAAAAAAACCCCAAACATTTTTTAAAAATTTTTCTCAGAGTAATAAAAAAAAAAGTTTGTTCTTTTTTTTAAACACAAGTAACTGGATTAAAAAAACCCCCAAACTTCCATACTAGATCAGATAAAGACATGATGTATTTACTGTGCATGTCATTAGTATATGAACAGTTCCTGAGCTACTCATAACAATAAGGCTTTGTTAATTCTCAGCATTTCATTTTCTCATTTCATTCTCATGAGGGAAAATTCTAAATAAAATTTCTTTTAATACTTGGTAATTAGGATCAATTGACAGTTGCATATGAAAGTACATTTGTGACATACTATGAATTTATGCAGCTCAGGTTGCTAAAACAATTGAAGCAGTGGGAGACAAATTCATTAATCTCTGCTGAAAATCTCACTCGTAAATACAATCCACAAAAACCTGTTATCTGGGATAGCAGCTGCTCTGGGCTCATCCTTGTATTGCTTCACCAGATCCCCAGAAAGAACTGAGAAGTGCACTAGTGGCTTGTATTAATTCCTTTTAATTTCTACACAACATGCTGTAAAAATTTGACAGATTTGTTAGTATTCACAAGTCAAATGCCTAAGGACTCTGAACTTGTGCCTTCAGAAATATTGTCAATGTAACACTGTAAAGTTGCTTTAAACTTTTTATATTTGGCCAAATCTAGTATTTCACTGATTATTTTTCCCCCTCAATGAATTCTTTATTTGCAATATTTTAAAATCGTATCTGGTGCTTGGGATATCCAGCCCCCTTTCTCCCATCCTGGTACAGCAGAAAAGACATATAAACATGCCATTTAAATTAAAGAAACAATGGAATAAGTGGAATCCTGGACATCAAAAATATATACAAGCAGGTATGTTTTTCCTGAACTAAACATTTCAACCATAAAAATATTCAACAGCCAAACCCTATAGAACTAGGGCTAAGGCTATTTCAATTATAACTATTCTTTATTTTAAAAATATAGGGCTGACAGCCTTTTGGGTGATATTTATACATGAACAATAGTTCTAGGTTCCCTACATGAATCGTAAAGCAATATGCAGAACATAGACTATTTTTCATAGCTTAATCTTGCATTATCTTGCTTAATTTAATCTCTCTTGTAAATATGTTAGATAACTACATTTCATTGTAAGAATTAATATAAACAGAAAATATATATAAGGCTTTTTTTTTGTTTTCCTCATGAGCTGTATACTGTGATAGATCCAAATGTGGAAGTTGGCAATTCTCCTCCCAGTCACACCTGAAGGTGAATTCTCACCATCAGTGAAACTTCAAACAAGGGGCATTTCTCTATCATCAGCACCTCTCCCCAGGCCTTCCTTTGATTAAGCCTGACAAATCCCACCCTCCTGCCTTCCCAAAGCATTTATCACCAAGACCTGACACTTGTGAACTCAGTTAAAAACTGTAGTGTCTTGGTTCTTCTTAGGCCTGAATCAGTTTTTCCCTCTTGCAGTTTAGATGGATGAGACAGTAGAAAGAAATACTCTTTTCCAGACTGAATGTTCAGTTTTACACTTTCCCACTGTCCTGTTTCAGCTCTGTCACGTCAAAGAGTCTTAAGTGCAGCTCCTGCCCCAGTGCTCTGAGCTGCAGGTTTGCTTTAATATGTGCTACATGTTATTTCAAGTGTCACGTCTCTCACTGTGGCTACAGCTCATTTCACTGGTGTCTGACTTCCTCCCTTCAGGGGAAGGGAAAGGGCTGCCCAGACCCAAAAAGTGCATTCAGTCTAAAGGAGCAGTAAAATGCAAAATGTTCTTGTAAACCAGAAAAGAATTAACAGATTCTAAAGGGAAATAAAAGATGTTAATCCAACAGGAACTCATTACAAAAGTTACTAGCTACAAGCAGCTTAGGGTGAATTAGCTTAGAAACCTCCCCAAAAACTTTAGTTTCAAACTTTATAGAACTATTTACTGATGCTCCAGCTTTCCAAAAAACCTGTAATCTGTGTCTGAACTTCCTAATCCTCTTGGCCTCAGCCAGTCTCACACATCAGTTCATCTGCAGAAACGATGAGCAGGATCATTTTCTGAATCCAGTTGTTTTGTGTCTTGTCCTGAGAGCCCAACGAACTCTTCGGAGCAAACTGACTGCAACATGTAGGAAAAACACTGAGGGTAATGTCCATTAACACTGCTGACAAACATCAGCCTGCAAACAGGAACCTCAGTGGAATCAGTGCAATCCCAGCTGGGCTTGTCTTTTGCAAAACAAGTGAAGTACCACAGTGTTAATATTGATTTCAAAGTTTAAATGTGTTACACAGCAAAAGCTCAGAATCCTTCAGAGGGCACAGAGCAGTGTTCCAACAACTTTGGGCAGGTGTCGGTTTTGCTGACAGGAGCAGAATTAGGATAAACCAAAGCGAAGCTATGCCCTAGATTTGTGCCACAGTTTGACATCCCCTTAACAGCAGCTTGAGTCCAGCTGGCACATGAGCAGACTCCAGGCAGGGAAAAACAGTCTGGCCACACTTGAGTTAGAAAAAGGAGCTTAAGGAATGGAGCTGCTCACGGCACAGAGGTGGATCCAGGCTGGCTCTGACACTGCTGTGAAGAGGCTCAGGATGCTGCTGCAGCATTGCAGCTACCAATGAACTTTCCAGTGCATCAGTAGCAAAAATGCTACTAAAAAGGAAAGACAAAACTATTGTTAAAAATCTGTCAGTCATTAAGGACACATTCTAATTAATGAATGGTAAAACAAAGCAGAGCCCAAAGCTGTATTAAACCTCTACTTCGGTCATTAGTCACTTGTAGCCATATCTGATTCCGCATTTGATTTCTGAAAGTGCTCAGTAGAATTCCAGAGTTAATGTGGATAACCTCAGGATAACATCCATTTATTTACACATTAGTACTGTTAAATAAATCCAAGTCATGTCTACTTTACAACAAAGTGTGCAACAAGCAGAAGAAGTGAAGAACATACATCGTGTTGAGTTCACATTCTTCAAGGTGCAAATTTCAGCTACTCTTGCCCAAATCCTTCTGTTTCTTCAATTGCAAATAACAGCTTTTCCTTCAACTGCTCATAATTCTTATATGGTGGAAGGTCTAAGCGATTGAAACTGAAAAATAAAGAGAAGTTAAGTACTGATGAAGAATTCAACAGTAAAAAAAAATCCATAATGAATACGGGTGATGGGAATTTTTGGGATACTGGGATTTATACCCTGCCAAAAGCTGACTACTGATATAAATGTATGTATTTCTGAGGGCAGAGGTTAGGATTCAAGTGCTCATACAGTGATAGTTTTCACTAACTTTTCCTAGTGGGAGGAAAACCAACCTTTAGCTGGTTAATTAGAGTCATCATTCAAATTTGAAATTTTCAATTTGTGTGGTTTTGCCTACCACTGAAGAAATGAGTACAAGTGACCTTTTCTCTGGGAAGTGTGTGAATGTGGCTATTTCACTCAGGAGTGCAGTGATAACAAAGGACCAGTGATAACAAAGGACCCAACCTTGTTGTACAGTACTGTTAATTACTTTAATTGTTCAGTAATATAAGACACAAATCCATGGAATTCACAATGGAATCTACTCCATGCCACAAGAGCTTTTCAGAAGTTCAGGTATTATTCAACAAAATAGTTCATCGGTGAAATTTGTGTTTGCTTTCACAGAAGTCTCAACCATTTCAGCATACTATCCATTTACTAAAACGTCAAAGCAGACTTTGGTCAGCAAAACCAGAGCAATAGCAATATTCTGATTTGTTATGTACTCACCAGGTATGACTTCTGGGTAACCAGTTTTCCTTTCCAACTTTTTCGATACAGAATTTTTGGGGTCCATTGCTCCCTGTAACAAATTCCAATAGACAAGGCATAGGTCAAGCAACCTTTGTATCACTCTAACACACACCTGAAGCATGCAAGGCTTAAACAAAGACAGGATTACCATTATTTGCACAGTGAAGGGACATTTGTCTCACTATTCAGCTCTGCTTGGATCAAAGTATGCATGTGGAGAAATGCACCAATTTGAAGTGATTTAAAGTGCAGTAAGTAGGTGTAAACATTCCTTCCCTCTTTTTCCATCATAGTCAAGTATACGCAGGGCTTACAAAACCGCATTCAATATAAAATGCATTAAAAATGCCACACATATATAATTTAGTTCTTTTTAAAAGTGTCTCCTGCATTAGAAGGGTTATTAATACATACCCATGAGGTCAGCAAATCCTCCCACTGGCAATCTGCATGTTCCAGTCACAAACTGCAAGAGTCTCATCCTCTTCTCATTATCTATTTCTTTCACAAACTGAAAAACAGTAATTGAAATAAACATTATGGGATAGATTCAATCTTCAGTTTTTCCCATCATCACCATCCGGAGATGAACAGTAACGTGGCTGTTAGGAACAGCAGGATTAGCAGTTTCTATCTGCACTCCGTAGGTGTGCTCAGTGTTCTGACTACTGTTCACTGAGCTCTAGCTGTGCTCTGTAACTTCTGCTGGTCTGAGAATAAAGCAAAGCCTGCAAACCTGCCAGAACCACACGATCTGCCTGCTGGTCCTGGTGTAGTGCCTGTAGATGGTGTGTCTCTGCCAGTCATTCAGGTCGATTTCTTGCATTCCACAGAGAAGCACCTTTGGGGTAGAAAAAGGGAAATAAGCAGAGGAGTACAAATTTCCACTTTCCTTCTGTGACCTGCCACATAGCAAAAGAGAACAACTGGACCCCCACTTCGCAGCACCTGCAGTAGCAGTGCACTTGGTTTTTATTTTAAATTTCATCCAGAACTTCTATAAACAAAGACTGGTGATGGTTCATGAAGTGTATTTGGAGAGGCCACAAATTAGAGAGCACCTCTGTTGTGAAAAATTGAGTAATTGCTTCCAATTTTAGGAATAAATTGTTCCCTGTGAGGGTAGTGAGGCCCTGGCACAGGGTGCCCAGAGAAGCTGTGGCTGCCCCATCCCTGGAAGTGTCCAAGACCAGGTTGGAGGGGGGTTGGAGCACCCTGAGATAGTGGAAGGGGGCTGGAACGAGATTATTTAAGATCCCAACCCAAACCATTCTGGGATTCTATGTAGACATTCGAGCCAGAGCAGTTTATCTTTGCTCAGCCATACAATTCTTCACTAGGGATGGGATGTTTTGTTTTGATGGTTTTACTTTTCAAACTGAACAGATGCTTCAGAACATGTAATTTCGAGAGACCAAACCAAGAATTTGGCCCAATCTATATACAACCATCCACTGCATATCTGGTATTATCTCCCATTCTGTCAAGTTACTCATTCTTTGAACACAGGCAAATAAAAGAATCACAAAAACAAAGTAAGAAATTTCTGCTGACAGAATCTTGGCCTTTAGAAACCATCTAAGTTGGCTGCAAAGAGGAAAGTTAAGGAAAACACATTTATCTAATACTATTCCATGAAGTTTCCCACATATTCCCTATAAAGCAGAGCTGTCAGCCTCAGTGAGTTCTGCTCTTCAGATGTACTGACTGGAGTTTAAGTATTTTATGAGTAATGACCTGGATCCAGCAATAGCCAAGTGATCCTTTACCTCCAGTTCCTTTGCATCAAAATACTGCAAATATTGTTGTGGCAGAATTTCATTGAAGCCTTCAAAGAAAGCCTGTGTCTGCTCCTCAACACCTCGGGACAGTCTCCATTCTGCTACTAGCCTGGAAAAGAAGACACACCAAGATATTTTAAATGGCTTACCCTAACTCAAGTCCACATTTTTGCCTATTTTGAGATGAACTGTAAGCTAAGTTAAAAAAACATGGAAAGTCTGGAAAGTTCTGGGGATAGAGCTCTGTATAATTTTATCAGCAACCTTTACTCTGTGCAAATGATTTCATTTTTTCCTCTAAATTAAACCCTAAGTGTTCAACCATTCTGCTACAGAAGTGTTTTGAACTCAAAGAGGAGGCAGCATCTCTTCACTGATTACATTAATGAGAGCACAGCAGTCCCAAGGTATTTGAAGATTTTGTCTGATATTCTCCCCAGAAATCTCAGTTGTTATCCATGACAAGGTAAAAAACAAGTCAAGCTGTACTGGTGAAGAGCAGTAGGACTGCCAGCTTACCAAGCAGTGACTATGTCCATTTGGAAAGTTCCATATTTGTTTCTGTTAATCATGAAACTTTGCTCTGTGGCAGAAACTCCACTCTCCATTAATAAAAAGGTGAAAAGCAGGCAGGAGACCCGGAGAACCTGAACCCAGGGAGAAGCAGATATTATGCTGAATTCAAGCCTAACCTGTCAGGAGCACTGGAGTCTAAAGGAGAGGTGGCTATTTCTCATTTCAGTCCTAGAAACTTGGGGGACTTAAAGCAGGACTTGGAGTAAGACAAAAGAATCTGAAAGAAACTGGAATCCGAGCTCTCCCTGGGTTCCTAGGAACTAGAGAAGAATGATTTTCTGCAGATCCTCCCTCCTGCCAAATGCCAGTTATGTTTCTTGTGCAAACACCACCTTTTTTTGTGAATCGCTGAAATGTCTGCAGATTCCTCATGCGATTAAAATGGAGCCCACTCCCAACTCCCTCCCCCTGCCCACGGAAAAAGCCTTCACAGAACACATCCTAACAAAGAGGAACATTCTCTGTGATTCAGTTAGTTTGTGCCTGCAATATGTGATGACTTTGTTTTTGTTTCTGCAAGCACATCCTCCAAGCTCTTCTGTTGAAGTTCACACCTTAAATCAAAGCTGCTGTACTGCTGCACATTGAGGAAGGAGGGGATATTTCAGAACAAAGCAGGTCACTGTTCACATTTTTATTCCTTAATCACTCTTAGGCTACTTCACTCAATCTATCGCTTTAAAACATTTTGGTGCTGCAAATATGATCCTTACTTTATGACAATACAACACATGACATCATTCATAACACTGTAACAACTACAAGACCAGTTCAGATAAAACTAATAGCAATTCCAAGTCTCTCTGAAAAATAAGAATCTTCACAAAAGCATCCAAAAATGTTCTCAAAATAACCCCAACAAAAAACAATCCCTCAAAACCCCAAATGAACCAGAAATGGCTGGCTAGAACATCAGCACACTATGAAGCAATATAATTTTAATAATAAAGACATGTAACATTTCATGAAATACCTGATAGTCACAATTCTTGTCATGGTGTTCTGCTAAACTGAGATAACACTAGAAAAAAAGTGGACTTTCTTCTAACACTAGGAAAAAAGTGGACTTTCTTCTAACCATGATCTTAGAAACTTATTTCTATCAATATTCCTCTTTCAAATATGAGATCCAAACACTTGCCACTTGTTGCCAGCATCAGCAATTATTCAGCAATGCTTTAGATGACACAGTCTTTTGTTGCTAGAGCTCAAGAAAGAAAATGACAAAGTATTTTAAAGTCTTCACTTCTTCTTACCTGATGTAGTCTTCTTTATTTTCTTCTGTGACCAGAATGTTGCTACCATTTGGCTTCAAATCATGGCTTTTGATTTCACCTAATATTTCTTTATCAACAGAAAAAAACATTTCCAAGCCACATTCTTCAATATCATTCTCTCTGGAAGGAAAAAAATATAGTTTTAAATAACTGTGTAGAGAACTTGCACACAGTAGAGGAGATGAATATGAAGAACCTTAAGGCAGAAGGTTTGGAGCTAAATAGTCAAGATAAAGACAGCTAGAACTTCTTTAAAGCATTAAATCTTCAATACTAACCTTGAAGTCAAATTTCAAGCGTGACTAACAGAAAAACTATATGGTAGTAAATAATGAACTACATTTGTTAACTTCATGTTATTGTAGCACTAAACTTTTTGTTTTCTAACTAAACCAGGTACTAGAGAAACATTAAATGGATTTTTGCTGGTTTCTTTTAATCAGTTATCTGAGAAGTCTCAGCCAAATTTACTCAAGCCATTTCATTTGTAACCATGTTCAAGACTGCCACATCTGTATGTCTAACTAGAAATAATAAAAGAAAAACAAGAACACAAGCTGCTGCACGAAATATTTAATGAACCAGAAAGGCTCTGCATTAACAAATCATTATTTGTGTGTCTTAAGTCACTGTAAAAATTCCATACTGCTCTGCAATCTTGGATTATACTTTTCAGTGGGGTTGTTAATAATAGATTTACACCTACTTCCTGGCAGAAAGGAAAAGCAAAAACATTGTGTTGCTATTTCAAGAACAAAATGAAGTCAAACTCACTTTACCCAGATGAGAGAGTTGTAAAACTCTGGGTCAACAGATTCTAAATCCTTGAGTCCTACTGCCTTGTTTAGGATACGTTTATAAAATGGCAGAGAGAAACCGGTGTCAATGAACTTCCCATGGAACAAAGCCTGAGGAACACAAAAACAGACAAAATAATGCAAAGGATGATTCAGTACTTAATGTGACAATATTCTGTTCCCTGTGCCCATGAAATCTGACAGCTAAAGAATGAAACCAACCTGAATATCATGACTGCCAATATGCTGAATTAGCCTATACCAACAGGAGTTATAGCCAAACACCTGATAATTTCAACTCAAAAATGGGTTTTTAATTATCCATCTGATGGCACAGTATTTATTTATAGGAAAATTACAGGACAGACCCTCTTCCTGCTTGAGAACTTACCATGGCAATGAACCTCCCAATGAATCTGAAGTATTTCAAGTGGTCTGGGTTGATGTAAGAGGCTGGGTTTATCTGTAAGCAGTAGTTATCTTTCCCTGCATATTCAAACAGGCAATACATGGGGTTCAAGACTTCGTGTGACAATAGAAAGAACCACTCCCTGAAATCACACAAACAATAAAAACACATTTCAAAATAAATCAGAGCAGAAATGACTGTAGCTAACTCATGTTGACTCAGGCCCTTGTTGACACAGTTTGTCTCCTTCCCCAGAGAGCAGCTGGCCCACACTGACACCAAAGGGAAACTACAGCAAATTACAAATCAAAATGCAAAGTTACAGTGATACACAACTGTCAGTGGTTTGGTAAAACCCACTCTTATCTAAATGAGCACATTACAAGTCTACCACTGATCTAAACATCCGGGGTTGGGGAATGCCAATTAACATATGCACTTCTCAGTTACATTCCAGTCAAGACTTGGGATTTAAATGTAGATTTCTGTTCGCTTCATAAATAAACTCTACTTTGAGATTAACAGTTGGGTCAAAGGCTCACTTTAGTTCAGTAAACTGCATCTTTTTAATCGTGGAGATGATTAAAGTCATTCCTAGTGCAAACTGAAAATCATTTTATACAGTTTTAAGACATGCAAACACATCTTGCAGAACTGCCTTCCTCAGATGTTCCAAGATAAGGAATAAACTTCACTCCTATTGTGAAAGCACTGCAGTTTATGTATCTACTTTGGGGAAGCCTTCCCATCACCACTTGCAGAACAAGTTATTATTTGCCATTTCAATGTAGTTTACCTTGCCACACCTCCATAATCTAAACCTTCTTCACCAGGGAAAATAACCCATAAACGTCTCCGGAGATCCTGAGGGCTGAAGCTCATTATCTTAGTGAAAGAAAAACAATCAATTCTTTTTAAGAAAAAAGCTATAAGCACTGGCTAGAATTATTACTATTTTCTAACAAGCACTAGAGCATTTAATAATTTAGAATAATTCTAACCAGAGTCTACAGAGCTTAACCAAACCTTAACATTTTAACCTTAGGTCTACAGAGATTAACAAGAATTTCACTACTAATAATGCAAATAGAATTAATACTTATTGTTTAAAAAAAATTAATTACTCATTTCAAGACAACCAGACTAAGATCAACTTAATATATTTTCGTACCTAGCCCATGCTAGTACAACACACTATGAGGAAAAATGCATCAACAAACATAAGCACAACATGACAACATCCTGAGAATGGGGTGCTGCTCTGCCCCAGCACTCTACTCAAAATTAACTCAGATTTTAAATCATTCTGAGGAAAAATTAAAAAAAAAAAAACAAAAAAACAAACCTTTATCAGATAAATCAGTGCCAGAACTTCATATTTTAACATGGTCATCTAAGTGTGAACGCAGCCTAACTATTAAACTAGTATTTTTTTTGTTAGCCTGACTTAAAGTAACAATAGCAAGATATCAAAAGCTCAAAAATGACATGTGACAAGAAATTTAGTAAGTCCAGTTTTCATACCCATTACTCCCATGTTTTAATACAATACCTGCTGAAACGAGTCCTCGAATAATGTTTTCCTGCTCACTGTGATCTTTATGTGCTGTGGCATTGCCAGTTGCTGAAAGGAAATTTTTTAGAGGTGAAGGGTACAATCACTTAAAGTTTCCACTACTGAGTTTGGACTGCTATTTGTTGCATATATTAAAAGGTACAGCTGAAGTTCATTCATTTATATAAAACAAACCCAGTAATCAAGGTATCTGAATTGTAATTTAATCCAAGAACAGATTGCTTCCAGCATCACAATCTACATGCACACACCTCCGTGTGCTGCTCAGAACAGGTTAAGTATTGCACTCCTACAAGATACTGGAAAACATGAACATCAGTAACATATTCTGAGGAAGGGTTTCTACCCCAGAATTTATGAGAGACATGAAGTACTTCTATGAAAAAAGGCTGAAAGAACTGGGATTGTTCAAGCCTGGAGGAGCTTCAGGGTGACCTAATTGTGGTTGGAAGGGACCAACAAGAAAGATGGAAAGAAACTACTGACAAGGGGCTTGGAGCCACAGGACACAGGGAAGGGTTTCCCACAGCCAGAGGGCAGGGACAGATGGGATACTGGAAAGGAATTCTCCCCTGTGAGGGTGGGGAGGCCCTGGCACAGGGTGCCCAGAGGAGCTGTGACTGCCCCATCCCTGGCAGTGCCCAAGGCCAGGCTGGATGGAGCCTGGAGCAGCCTGGGACAGTGGAAGGCATCCCTGACCATGAAAAGGGGGAAAATGGGATGATCTTTTAAAGGTCCTTTCCAACCCAAACTATTCTGTGTTTCTATTAATTTAATAAAAAATTAGAACATTCAGGCTATACTGCACAAAATTCCAAGTGAAAAATGAGGTTAGTCTCTCCACTATTTTCAAAGGATAATTCAGTGACTCTTGAAAACTGGAACATTTAAACCTAAGACTTTTTCCTAAACATCACGTTACTTCATCTCTTGATATTAAGAGCTTAGAGGACTGAGACTGACACACTGGAATTTGATATTATGTTAGAGCATCCTAGCAAGCACCACAGTATTCATTCACCATTCAGTGAATTCAGCACCATTCAGTGCTTAGACATGTCTGTTGTGTAGCAAATGCCCTGCATTTTCTGCCAGAAGAGGGTATTTTTACAGAAAGTAGATCTTGTATTAACTCTAAAAATACTGTGCCTCCATATATTCCTGTATTAACAGCAGCAAGAAAACACTATTCAGAAACCCACCACTTCAAAAAAAGTAGGTAAACTGATGTTTTCCTTTTTTCTTACACATTTTAAAGCCATAAGTTACATCACTTTAAAGCTTATATGAGATTATACAATTCTTGTATTTACTCCATCCTAATTTAACTCACCTTTAACCCTAGTTTGATTCCCTTTATTGGAAGGCACTGAAGAAGGCATTGAAAGCATCTAAGCAAAACCAAAAATGCAAGCAAATATTGCCATGAAATTAATCCATACCTGACACCAGAATCGGAAATAATGGACCTTGGCCTTGAAATCACGCACATAAGCTATCTGGGGTCCATTGTCTCTGCAAACAAAAAGAGGAAAAAAATGAATTTCCAAGTATTTTTGTAACTGAAGTAAAAGCCTGCAAATGTTTCAGTTACACAGCTGTATGGTTTAGCTGGCTATCTAGACACATTTTTTGATTGGGGGGTGTAATTTCTTGCTTTTAAACTAAAAAAAAAAAATTTTTCCTTTGTAAACTGTGGAATGCTTAACACTACACTTAAAACACTACCTGACCATTAACTGTAAAAAAAAGATTCTAACAATAAGGATGTGACAACATTCAGTTAACTTGGGAGGTAAATTCTGGTTTCAACTTCATTCTGGTTCCTAAAAAAATGAAAAAAAAAAAGAAAAAAAAAGAAACGGTGGGGTGCCTTTTAAAGAGAGAGACTAGTAACTCTCAGGAAGGGATTTGGTCATCAACAGGACAGATGCAGCTCCTCCATTACTCTCAAATCTCATACACTACGTGGCAAGAAGAATTCTGCAGTGTTCAGAACTCTGCCTTCTTCAGGGACTTAGCAGTGAATAAAAAATCCCAGGTAATTAAGCAGCATTGCTGCATGTAAAACTTTCTGCCTAATAACACAGTAAGACGAAAAAAAAAAGATTTTAAAAATGATGTGTGTTAAACTTGACTTCTGAAAACTTAGTAAAATGTTAAGAACACTTACAGAGCAGACTTGCCCGTGCGGGGATCTATGTATGTAGTGGTTCTTCTGTTGTGATCCACAAAGTAGGGAATTCCATCCACAGTAAATCGCATTTCCCAGCCCTCTGGCAAGGGCTTCTCGTTTAACTGACTATGGATACAAGAAAATACATGGGAACTGATCAACTTAATCTATTAAGTCAGTTGAGTAATACCTGAGACAGTAAGCATTTTGGAGAATCTAGAAAATCTACAGATGGAGAAAGTTTGGATTTATTTTGGTTTTTCCCCCACCTCCTAAATTTGCAATCAGCTCTCAATTAGACCAAAATGACTGGTTAAGTAAACATTAGCTCATTTGCTTGCACTACCTTAAATAAAGGCAAAAAAAAAAAAAAACCTTAAGGGAAAAATGTGAACAAGGTTTATTGTCTCCTTCATAAACAACAGAATTTTATCTTGTAACTACAAGGCTTTTACTTAAAAACTGACATAATTTTAATAAGCAGCTTTTGGTACCTCATGTATAATCCCAGCAGCCAAAAATGTTTCAGAATGACAAAAATAAAAGAAAATGCAAATAGTGATTATGTATAATTTTTTGACAACTTCCAACTCAGTTCTGCTATACACAAAAGTAGATCTCAATATATTGGGAAGACCTGAGCAGTATCACTGTGAAGTGCTCCCCAGTGACTTCCCTCCATAAATGCCCTGTCCTGACAGTGCAGCCCCACCATTCTGCTGCTGGGCTGCTCCAAGAGTAACTGTTCTCCACAGCTGGCTGCTGCAGAGTGGCTGCAGCTGTCACCCCTCTCACACAGCCTCGGCTGTCCCCCTTCCCCTCCTTCCCGTGGAGGACAGGTGACGTTGCTTCACCACACAGACATTTTCAGCTCAAACAGCTGGGACTGAACACCCTTCACCCGCAACTTCCTGCCTCCATTCCTTACCTCAGAGACTCACAGTGACAGAGCCCAAAATAAACAGAACTCCGGTGTTTCTAGCAGTGCCTCAAGTTCTCTGTCTCCTTTATTCCTCCTTTCTTAAAAGGTGTGAGGAAAGGTGCTGCCGTTTTTTGGGTCTGTCTTCTTTCTGTCTCCTACCTATCCCTGGAAGTGTCCCCAAGGCCAGGCTGGATGAGGCTCGGAGCACCCTGGGGTAGTGGAAGGTGTCCCTGCCCATGGCAGGAGGGTGGAACGAGATGGGCTTTAAGGTCCCTTCCAACCCAAACCATTCTGTCTAGGAAACAACCAAAGTGTTATTCAAAAGCCTCTGTGCCATCCCATCATCATCCAAAAGAAATCTCTCCTTCCTCCAATGACACAGGTGTTTAGACAAATGTAATTGTTACTTATGAAAAGCAGAAGCTGTCCTGGGGAATGAACTTATTGCTTACTGTTGACCAAGGCTTTCCTGGTAATTTTAGTATGACAAAGTACTAATGTGACAGTTTCCATTTTGGCCAATATCTCTTAACTTTTTATTGAGCTCTCTGACGTTTGCATAGCACAATCCATGCCTCACCTGTGTGCAGCAATTCCTGGCTCGCTCTACTCTCACTACTTGGCATACATTTTCATTTCATTTACATTTTCACCATACATGAAGCTGCAACTGATTTCTTACCCCTGACTCCTGGGGTCTTCCCACTGAGTGATCCGTGTGTTGTGATTGACAAAATACACTCTGCCATTGCTGTCAGTTCTCTTTTCTGAAAAGATGTAAAAGGAGAAAAAATTCAATTCCCCCTTTAATGTATTGCTGAGACTACATCAAATAAATACTATCAATCACCAGATCCTGCCACAGCCTCTACTGTCCTCAGGTTTCTCTGTACCTCCTCTGACCCAACATATTTTCACTTTCATTGACATTACGTTTTACTACATCATTTATTTTTCAATTGCAGGAAAAATTAACTGGAAAAAGGGAAAACTGTGAGCTGTTTTGTCCATAGGAAATCTCAACTGTGTTAAATATTGTGATGTGCCTGACAAGCAACACAGAAAGCAAACACAAAGGAGGGAACAGATGTACACAGAAGTATCAAGAAGGTGCCAGGGGGCTTCACGTTGAAATTATGGCAGGGAATAAAAAATGGTCAATGCAGTTTCCAAGAAAACCCATTTATATTTTCTTTCAGATGAACCATGGGCATGCACTGACCTAACATACCTTAAGAGAAATGCCCTGGCTTGCTCTTCTGTACCATTCTGCAGCTATTCATACCATTTTTATTTAGTGTTGCAAGAGGAACAAATTACAAAAATGGGCCAAAATCTGACTACCACAGGTCAAAAGCTTCAGTTTTCAAGAGAAGTCTGTAAGCAGGCATCTGCCTATGAGCCTGACAGCAGAATTCTACACCATGTAGAGACTCAGTCTGCCATTTCCTGGACAATGCCAGCCTAAAGACTTCTCTTTGAAATGCTACATATGTAACATACCTAAGCACAAGTGTGGGGAACAACAGTTTTATGGCACGAAGTTGCATCAATACCGTGATGCAAAAAATCCAATAGCTCTGTTTGAAAAGCAGATGAGCCCAAATACCCAGGTCTAACTCTGCCAAGTAATTGCTTGCTTCAAATTCCACAATTCTGAGAGCTTTGCCTACGTTATCATAAAACTTGAATTTTTATATCTGCTTGATAGTCACACCAGAAAGCAGTTTTACACTTCGATTTTTTTATTACACCCTGACAAAATTTGTAAACATTTTAAATTCTCAACCCTGTGAAGTACAAGAACAAATTTATTCCAGGTAGAGGTCCAAGCCAAGAAGTGGTTAGTTTTCACTATAAAAAAACATTTTCAGACCAACAAAACTCTTCAAGAGTTGTCTTGGAGAGAGAATTTGGCAGTTTGATTTAGAGAGGATTTGGAGGCTGATTTAGAAGGAACAGGATGGTAGGAGGGAATGAAAAACTCTCAAAAGGATGAGAGTGTTAAAGCACTTGTTACCAGTGGAGTAAACCAGAACACTCTATAGTTTCTAAACCACTTTAAAATGGCTTACCCTAGTCAGGATTCTGTTTTAATAGCACATTTGATTAGATCTGATTTTAAAATATTTTTAATCCAGATTTTAATTTTCAAAAACTAGCCTAGAACAGCTGACAAATAATTTGTCAGAAGTATGCTTTAATGTTTAATTACATTGCATTACAAAACACACTCAAGTTAGTCTTACCCCATCCATGTGGCAGAGGGCCAAGAGGATCAAACTCTTTGTTCTGTGTGGATGAAAAATCCTGGTTCTGCAAGTTACACAAACAAATGAGGCATTAATGACTAGTCATTTGCTATCCAGATGTTCTACCACAGCCATCCTGAATTATTGAAGTAAATGCATTTTTGTTAATGTTGCACACAAGCAAAGATGCCAACGATTTCTTTTTCTCCACAGAGAAGGCCTATTTTACTGACCTTGGCATGCTTAATTAACTACAGTGCCATGAAATAATTATTCTTTGTTCAGTGTTCCTGCCTACGCAGGAGGAAATTAGTACAGTAGCACCCAAAACAATCAGAAAGCAAACCACTTCATTCCTGCACTTAGTACAGTTCTCCCTACCACCACTTATGGGCTCCATTTTATTCTCACACATACAGCAAATCAGAACCTACACCATTCTTGATGAGCATGAGTAGGATGAGTTGGAGTGATCTAATGTCTGCTATTCATCACAGGCAAAAAATGGATTTAAAATGCTGGAAGGATTATTTTCAATTTCCCTGCTCTCCTAACATTTGCTGCACATAACTCATTCTACCCAGAGCAGAAATGTATGGCCTGTGAGCTTGCTTACCTCCCAGGTGTTTGGCCAGGGTAACACAAGATACAATACAAATAAACCAGCTTATTACTAAGCTGTAGTTTGTATTGAACCAAAGCCTTTATCAATACTGTACACAAATTTTATCCAAGAAGCCCTGTATTGAGGTGACAACTAAACCCCATGTGCTGCCTGCAAGGACATCAACTAACGTTACAATGAGCCCTCCCTGCCATGCTACACACAGAGATATCATCATAAACCATAACAGAGTCTGGTGCCTTTATAGAGAAAGGTCACCCACGAGCATGCCCAAGCCCCACAGCCACCTTAACCCTGAGAGTCAGCCACGTACTCCTCACCCCATATATGAACCTCTGGTTGAACTGCTGCATGGCCCCTTGGAGCTGGCTGCGCTGGAGCTGCCACTGCTCGTAATTGCGGACAGACTCCAGCGTTGGTCTCTGCCACGTCGTCGTTCGGGTGAAGTGGTCAACGTAATAAATCCTCCCCATGTTGTCAACTCGGCGCTCCCAGCTTGGGGAAAAAAGACAAGCCACAGTTATCACTAGCAGGCAATTTAAGGGCTCAGAGGCACTTGGAGGCCAGCGTGGTGGAAAGGAACAGAAAGCATGGGCTCATCAGCAGTTTTTTCTCCTTGTACCCTCTGCTAAAATTATGCAAGGGCTAGAATTGCTTTAGGAGAATTACTTTGATTTGTTCCATACTATACAAAGTCATACTCATTCCATTTACTGGATTTTTAGGGTTTTTAGAAATAGTTTTCAAGAGCTGCCTAAACTACTGTCCATACCGTGCTGGCATCACTGCAGTTATCCCACCCAGCCTGTAACACAAGTCTGCTGGTTTCTCCTGAAACTCAGCAACCCCCTGACATTTTAAGCTATTCAGTGCAAGAAAAGGAAGGTTTGGGCTTTGGGTTTGCTGTTTTGGTTTGATTTTCTTTTTGTTTGTTTTTTTTTTTTCTAATTTTCAGTTCATATGAGATCAGTACTACTTACAAAACTTGAAAGAAAACATTCTTATTCTGAGTGAGCTTAAGCAATACACAAGTTGATCTGCTCAGAGTTCAAAATAACTTGAAACATGACAGGTGGGCTTCATTTATGAGACTGTCTGCCAGTTTTTGTTCTTTAATACCAAGTTCTCTTTACTACCCCATATTTTCACTTTGTAGTTCTTTATATTATAGTGTTGTGAACCACTTAAAGACAAAGAAGTGCAGCAGAACAACTCTTGCATTTTTCTTTTATTGTTAAAAAATAAGAAACATAGAACAATTGTGAACTAACATCACTGGCTGTTCTGATGCCAAGAACTGGAGAAGTTTAATAACCAAAGCTGGTTTCTATGTGCATAGTAAATTGGCAACTGGGAACCCCGAGACAAGAACAAAGGACTACAAACAGTAACCTCAGGATAAGAGGTAACCAAGAGCATTCCTGCTCAAGCTGATAGTTACCTCAATCCCAAAATACTTTTCTGTGGTTTTGGTTCTCCTTTACTCTTGGGGGTGTCTACTCCCTTTAACTGAAATCTGTTTCTCAGTCAGTAAAGATGCACTTGATTAATCTTTGACAGGAAATTCCGATTTGGTAATTTTTGACATTCAACTCTTTTCCATATGTAATCCTTGGAGACAACCTGGAGCAACTATTTGCACTGGGTTCAAATTTCTATTTACCAACATCCTTTCCAGCTTTAGCAAACTGTCAGGCAATCAGTCTTGAAAAACCCAGTCATCTGAGATGATCATATGGCTGATCCTGGCTCACCTTGGAGGAAGAGGCTCTGGCCGATCCCACGTTGTTCTTTTTTCAACATGATCCACATAGTACACTCGACCATGCTGGTCTACTCTTTGCTCCCAACTGAAAATAGATCAAAGAGTTTAATCTTCCTCCAGGTCAAATTACTCCAACCATTCTTCTACAGAGTAAAGATGAGAAACATTTGTTTTCATAAAATGCTTATTTCTAAACAAAATGCTTAAAACTAACCCTTGGCTCATGAGATGCACCAGAATGGTGTGCAACACAACAGTGGTACCATTCCTATTAACAGTGATTCTGTGTCAACTAAAATTAAAAAAAAGTTGTACATGACCACCTTTCTGGGAAACTGAAGCTCAAATTCATGCTTATGTGTACCATTTTAGCAAAAGTTTGTATTCAATATCGAGTATATCAATAATCTGTTGAACAGAACCAACTACAGATGATAATTCCCTTTTAGAGTAGCATTAAATTAATATATGCACATTTTTCAGTGATCAAGTATATGCAGAGATCACCATAAGGGCATTGCTCACATTTTCTGCATAAGCAGCATTTGGGATAATTACTTACCCCTGTATTTGGATCAAATATAACATCACAGGGGAAAAAAAAAATGCTATTTGCCACTTCTGTTGAAATCAAGATGATAAAGCAACGACTGATGTTTTCAAGACAAGTTTTTTATTCTGTTATCCTGTGAGGTAATTCAGACCTCTCCTAACTTCTGGCTCAACTACCTGCAAATTAAGGCAGGTATTTCACCAATTACACCATTCACATTGGGAAGCTTTTGCTTTCCCTCACTCAGAGTGTCCAGAAACTTTTTTGCTGTTGTTTTTTTAAAGTTGAGAACTTTGAGGCAACAGGCCAATCATCTGACAAATTCCACACGTACCTAAAGCACAGCAGCATGTCCATGCTACTCCCAGGAGCTGCAGTATGAAATCCAAATCTTCAGGACATATCATAGATTACGAACTGCAACAGCAGCTTTTCTTCTACTTATCCGTACTAATATTTTCCTACCTGACTTTATTCTAATTTGAAGACAACAAGTTGTCACACTATTTTAAACCTGTGTTTCACTGACATAGGAATATATGATAAATACCAAAAGGTTGTCTTTCCTGGAATGCTTGAAGACCGACCATACAAAACAGTTATAAAACCCTCCAAATTCATATTGGAGGATTTTTGTCAGGCAGTAGAAGGCAGATGTTATCAATGGTTTGTTACACCTACTGTAGGTAAAATAAAGTAAAACCAGAAAAGTCAGCACACACAGGGAGAAAGAAGTCATTAAAGCCATACCCAGGTGGAAGAGGACCTTGGCTGACTGTAGTAAGGGCCTGAGGTGGAGGATTTACTGGCTGGACTTGTCTGGACACTGGAGGAGTGGTGAGTGCAGGAGTGGCAGGAGCTGTGGTCGCGGCTGTTGCCCCCTCAGGGCTCTGCTCCGAGGGTGTATTTGAGGCTGTACCTGCCAGTGACCCTGCACTGGCCCCATCGCTTTCTGTGGATGTGGATGAAGGACCATTTGCACTTGCTATGATGTCAGAGAGAGAAGAGAAAAAGCCTTTAACTGACATTTATCACCAATCTATTGTAGGAGTTATACATTACAAAAGCAAACCTGCAAGAACTGCTGTTTCCACAGCCATGTTTTGCCATTCAAACAAAAACTAAACAGCAATTCTGTCTCACAGTAAAAATGCTTTAATCACAGAACTGCATTCAACAGCACGATTTTGATATTTCTGATAAATATTTACCTTGTCTGCATTCTGTAAACATTAAATGATGATAAACAAAAAACTACTTCCTTGTACTAATGACTTAATTATTTTCCATTTATTATTTGGAATAATGATTTAAGTGATGATAAGCATAAAATTTTCAAGAGAAGATTTGATATTACATGGAAATATTGATATTACAATGGGAGGGGAACACAGACATTCTTTAAATGTTTTCAGTTGTATCTTAATGTCATTTAGTGGGTGGGGTTAGAAGTTGAACACAAGTCAAGTCTTATTAACTAGCTGCACTGGACTAATCTTTTAAAGTAATTACTGTATTGCAGGGCCCATCCAGATCCAGCATTTATCAATTGTAATAATGAGAGTACCAAAACATTGCACTGTATGAGGTAAAGGAATTACCCCAAAAACATCACGTAACTTCTCAAAATTAGTGGCCTTCAGGTAGTTTTTAAGTAACTAGATGAAAAAATCTATCCATTTCAGCAGAGAAGAGTAATGAATGCTTTAAGTGCTGGAACTTCACAGAGTCTAACAGGAATTGTAGAAACCAGGAACTCGTATCTCAGAACCCAGCATTATCAACTTGAATTCTGTGAGTCTTTCAATGGCTTTCATGTCACCCTCAGTGGGTGCCTTAGTGCAGCAGCAGCATTCACTTGTGTTCTCCTGGTCCCAGCTCCACTCTCTGTAGCACCATCACTCACTGCCCCCACCCCTGAGCAGACGTGGAAACAAGAAATTTCCAGTAACAGGAACAATGATTTAACAACATGTGCTGAACGCAAGCTAAAAAATAGTCCTTCAGAAATGACCTGCCAAAGAATTTACCATCAAGAAGTGCAGATAAACATCAGGAACAGAAAGAGTTATGTTCACTCAAGCAGTGCCCAGCCCCATGGACGTACCGGCTACCGACGGGGGTCTGCGGGGAGTGGGGGGTGGAGGCCTGGCAGGCCGGGGAGGTCTGGCAGGTTTGCAGTTTCCATTTGTGAGTAATGGAGAGTCACTGCCATTAACAGTCTTGTTTTCACTGGAAGCAGCATCCTCACAGTTTTCAAGGCCATTTGAGTTAGTCCTTTTGCAGGAAAAGATACAGAGAACTGTTCTAGTAGTGCATGGGTGACATGAAACTTTGCACATCACAGAATCATGGAAGAGTTTGGGTTGGGACAAGCCTTAATGCACATCTCGTTCCAGCCCCCTTCCACAAGACCAGGTTGCTTCAAGCCCCATCCAGCCTGGCCTGGGACACTTTCAGTGGGTTGAAAAGACACGTAAAAGACACTAGAATGCAATAGTTACAACTAGGTGAGATTCTTAACGCTCACAGTAATTCCAAGCATCTTTACATCTGTAAAAACATACTCACAGTTTATCTCCTGAGGTACCTGAAACCTCAACTGATGGAAAGGTGGTGAAATAGATGTATATAACATCTGTCACCAAAATCTCCTCTTTCATTTCCCAATTCAATACCCTTGCCCTTAGGTCCAAGCTCTGGATTTTGCTGCTCAGCTATTTCTGCCCGTGAGTCCCCCTTTTCTCTAACGAGACGAGACGCTGACTAAGGCCTGAGAACAGCCTGTGTGCCTTTACTCCACAGGGCTGGCATATGCTCAGAACACACAACATGCTACAAAGTTTTAGAAATCTTACTTATGCATGCATAAATTTTCCCTCTAAACTCAGTTCTGGAACAGGCCAGAGAATTTAGGACTAAGCATTAAAGTTTTGACCAATAGCTATGAATTTAAACTGCTCAACCTTACAAGAATTAAGAAACTACACAGCAGTACTGACCCATGCTGTGCTGTTCACTTACACCTAGCAGAGTATTAATCTGATATATTTGTAGCTCCTCGAGCAGAGTAAGAGGTATCTACATCTTTACTCTGGAGCATTTTATTTTCAGATTATGTTGGGCAAAATAAAAAGGTTGTCAACTAAAATTCTAGTGGATTTAAAGGTAAAGCACATAAGCCATCAGAAATAAAAGAAGAGGTTACAGTTTCAACCCAGTACCTCTAAAATAACATTCCTTTAAATGTACAAAAAACCAGTAGGCAAGGCTAAGTAAATCACAAGTTATAACAGATCAAGTAAAATCATGCTCATGTAACCTCAGTATCATTGTCAAACACACTTTTGCTCTCTACCAGACGTGGTGCACATAATTCAAACTACACCAACCCCAAGGTAAATGACTCTGAAAGTGGGTCCGAATCATTAGTGACCTCGAGTCTGTAGGAGGTTTAGCCCCAGGTTTTCAGCCATTCCCCCTTGTTCTTTCACTACATGCCTGAGTAGAAAGTCACTTTCCTGATCACTTACATGGTCCTCAAAATGACAACCAAAAGCCCCCTGGCTGATACCAAAACCGAATCATTATTATTATTGTTGTTATTATCCCAATATACACTCAGGTATTCTGAATACCCATGCATCTAAGCATTCTTTCAAACACAAAAAGGAAACAGAACAAAAACAAACTTTCCTGGGAAGACTTCGGACAACATAGCTAAGAATACAAACTATTTAAAAAAAGTGAAATTTAGCTTGGCTACTCCAGATGTCATGCAGAGTGTTGTGCCCTGTACAGACCCTTAAAATACTCTTGGTACTGGGAACTAATTAAAGTAACATGGTGCTGAGCACACTCTTATCCCACCAGGCAGCAAGGTTCATAATCCGGTATCAGCCTTAACGCACTGTAAGAGCCAGACAGCTTTTGGGATCTTCTTAACAAAGCTAAACATAATTCTGATACCTCCGTGCTGTAAAGCCAACCAGTGCAAAAATAACTATTGCCATTTGTTTGGGGTTTTTTAAATATAAATTTTACTTTGGGTAATCACTGGGAGAAGGATGAGGAACACAAAGGGAAAAAACAAAAAGATCAGTCAGGTATGGAGGCAAACTGAGGCCAGACAATGGAACTGAGCAACAGTTCAGTTTTTTTGTTTAGGGCATGCTCAGATCTTAACAGATACTGCTGCAGGACATATTCATAAATTTTTCATTGTCTTCTTTACAAAACACACAATTCCTCTTTCAAAACTGTGAATACTAAAAGGCAGAATAAAAAGAAAAAAAAAGAGGAAAAAAGTCTTACCGCGTATCACTCCTTACTCTGGAGTTTTCACTCTGTGTAGGACCTTAAATACCAGGAAGAAAAAGACAACAGTAGTATAAGCAACACTGAATCATTTCCAAGTAAAGCAGCAGCCTTTAATGCTCACACTTCTTTCAAGTGTGGAGGTGAGACACTATGTGCTGCTTATCTACTGTCTTTCAAGGCTGTACACGTTTTGCATGTCTCTATTTGTGTGTGTTAATAGAATTTTTTTTAACCACTGCGACTGTAATACTTCCACATTATGGAAGATATAACAGGATCTCATTTGACTGTATGAATATTCCCAAACACATACACAAACAGTTTAGTAACACTGTCTTTCTAGCAGTATAAAGCAGTGTTTACGTGGAGCTGGCTTTTCACATTCCCTCCCTCCTGATGGCAGGCAGAGCAGAAAGGGCAAAAACTTCACTAAAATCTCCTCTCTGGTTGGCTGGGGGCTTTGTTTTCTGGGGGTCTCTAGCCCAGACCCTTCCCCTTCTCAGTAAATTATTTAACATAAAGGCATTGAAGCAGGTACAAAATATGGCTGCACTCCAAAAGCATTACAGCAGCTCAGCCTAGATTTGCAAATGTTTTGCAACTACTTATTCAGCCAGCTTGGAAATATTTGCCTTTTGTGCCAGCATTTGCAAACCTTGGATATGCAGCACAGAAATGCTCATTTATGTAGATAGCACCAGTAGTTTATTTCCATAGAGTTAAACAAATGTTATAAATAAAGAAATCAGTTCTCAGCTCTGATGGGAACTGTGGACAGATCTAGGCCAGAGACAAGGATGTAGTCACAGAAAAGCTTAGGATAATGTGCTGTTAGTGGACAGTGCAGGGAAGGAATTTAATCCCAGCAAGAGAAATCTTAAAAGCAACTCCATAAACAATGCATTTGTCTGAAGTGCCTTTGGTCTGTACAATGTGCTAGACTACTTTCACATTTAACTCCTTCCTTCTGTGCTCCAGTCCCCTGATTATCTGGGAACCTTCTGCTGAACTTGGGGCTTGCTGTGTTGAGCCCAACCCTGTAAATCGTACTCAATTCCACTACCTGCATGACTTTTCCTCTTTCTCAGTAGGTGAACTTTGGGAAATCAAAGAAAGCACAGATGAAAATCAAGTATTGTATAAGAGGCTAATTTGGTACTTTCACTGGATATTTCTATCCCTACACCTCAGCCCTGCTCTGTAAGTCCCACAAGATCCCAGCATTTGGCTTTTACTTACAAATAAAATTCCTCACAATCAGTCTGTGCAATTGATCCTTTCAACAAAATGCAAAGAAAATGGACTAAAAGCTCTAAGAAATAATGGTTACAGAACTTGTGCATTAATTCAATTTCTCAACGATACTCAGAAGAAATTTCAAAGCAACGTCCTCTAGGACTTTAAAAAACCCCCCACAACCCAGAAGCCTAGAAGTTGCCAGTTAAGTGCCCAGCTGGTCACTACAGCAGACAGCCTCTCATGCTGCTTTGTAGAAAAAGAACTCTTACCTAGTTCTACTTCTCAATGTACAATATGTCAGAAATGCTCCACTGCCTGTCCTGCTCCAAGGGAATTAAAATTACCTTTTTATTTTAGTGTAATTAGACATTTTACATGTATTTAAGTTTTCAGTTTAAAAAACTGTACACACCAACTACACAGAAAGTGGATCCCTCTCTGCAGCTCTCCACAGGGAACTAAATCTGTGAATATATTTATTTAAATGAGCTATTTTAAGAAAAATTAATATAAACCTGTGTCTCCTAGTAAGCAGAATACTTACTACTAGGATGATGATGAGATCAAACCAACTTTGTAGTTTTTCTGTTTATGATTAAAATTCAGGGAAGCTAGAGGTTTTCATTAATGTTTGGGATTGTTAGGTAAAAGTTTGCAAAGTCCAGAAAACACAGATGCTGATCTGTTCTTTGTTACAGTAAGGCTGAAGGTCTGCCCTGTGAACTATGACTCCACCTCAAATAAAAATGCATGAGATTTCTGATCTCTATAAACAGAAAGTTACAGAAACTGCTGTTATTAGGATTATTTAAAGATTGTGTTAAAGCTTCCCCAAAAAAGGCTTTGCATGGCAGATATATGTAGATTTGGACTGAAAGTTACTTACTTCTTGTACTTGAGGCTTCCCCATTGGTCAGGAGCTCAGGGTCGACCTGCATCCCATCCAGACAGACCGACAGATCTCCCACCACTTCTGCCGGCTCCCTGTCACCGACGAGGTGCAGCGTCACCACGACCTGCTCCACTGGGAAAGAACACAGAACAAAGGCAGCTTATCTTACTACGTGAGAAAAAAGGGCCTTTTATTCAAGAAGCTAATTGCAGATCTCAGTTGATGAAGGGGAAAAAAAAATACCCAAACACCCCACAGAACTACAGCTCTGCCTCTCCATTATTTTTTTGTGTGGTAAAACTGAGCATTTTCATATATCATTAGAAAGTTATTGTTTCTACAAAAAGGGCAAAACTGGAGCATAATCTTGTTGCTGCCTAGAAAGGATTATCATTGCAGCAAAGATTGAGTCTCATATTTGTGCAGCAATTAATGCACTTGCCCTCAATAAAGAGTTAGGAAGTGTAATTCACTTTATTCTTGATTAAGAGCAGATATAATTTCTGTCTTCTGACTAAAAAGCTTCACATTTACCTAATGACATCCAGATGCACATTCAGAATGCGAACACTTTCCATCATATCCCCAGACCAATGGTATATTTTGGGTTTTCAGTGAAACAGAACTGTAAATGAACATTCTTGCTGAAAGGGTTTGAAACAAACCCCAGAGAGCTCCAACAGGTGCCTGGTGGCAGACAGCAAATGCACTGATCCAAGGGGATTTTCACCCAGATTCAGCAGGACAGACACTGCCAGGAGAGCAGCTCTCACTGCTGTCAACGTTCTCCATCTGCAACACCCATGTGGGACAGTTGGGAAGCCAACACTTCTTTAAAGGACAGAACAAAAGCAGGACAGCACAGAGGTCTGTGCTGCAGGCCCACGAGTGCTGTAATGGGTCTGTAGAATTCTGTATTTCTCCTTCAAGCTTCCCAGGATGCACATACTGCCCAAAGCCTAACTAGTTCTAAGATCAATGAAATAATACATCATATCCCTGTAGCACTATTTAGAACAAAAATAACATTACATATTTCCTGTCTAGCACCAGAATTCAAACCATAGTTTTCGTTCTTAAGCCATGTAAAAGGAAACTCTTTTCTTTAATTAGCCTTTCACTTACTCTTGCACACACTAGCAAAGGCAAAAGCATGTTGTTTTTGGGAACACCAAGGCTGCCTGTATATAACCAAAAAAGATTACTCTGAAAAATTAGGAGGAAGCTCATAAAAGCAACCTGTAGCACCAGAAGGAACCCTTAAGGGCCATTTCCAGAGGTGCACACAGCATTCATGTTTGCTAACAGACAGCTCCTGAGGAGCTCTGTGGCACCCCAAGGTACCCCCATCTCAGACTCACGTTTCATACTGTTGGATTTCAAAGTCTCATGAATATCCAGAGCAGCACTTCCCAGAAGGACATCAGACTTCAACGTTTGATGGCTCCAGACTCGGAAGTTTAATTTACTTACAGGAGTGACAATTCTGAAAAGAAAAAGTTGAGCACTGTAAGGGCATTTGTTGGTGGGGAAGGGGATGAAGGGAGCCATCTGCTTTCACTGTCACTTGAAGTTATTTAAAAACAAAGAAATAATGGTGGTAACATCAAACCGTTTCCAATTATCACATTCTTATGTTACCTGTGTATATCGTGTCAATCAAGAGTGCTGCAAGACTGTTCATAGACTGAGTACGTTTTTTATTATTACTATTTTAAGGGAAATATAGAAAAGCTACCAGCAACTCCATAGTAATACACAGTAAGTTCCATAACAGCAACTTCAAAGTAATTTTTAATACTGAAATTCTTTTTCTATAAAGGAACATTTTAACATTTATACAGTTTTGAATTATTTTCATTGGAGAAACATGTACAAACAACTGCTTCTTTTCTCAGTGGATAATTTCAGCTGTGTAGGGTCGCTAAGCCCAGACTTTCACAGTCAGCAATCCCTTCAGAAGATCCACCTAACAAACTCTCTCCAAGGAGGGGAACCCCAAGAGGGTCCACTCTCATTTGCAGAGGGCACTACATTTTTCCTTTTTAACCTGAATCTGAATATACACAGCTATGCCAAAATATTTCCTAAAAACCAATTCACTTCACTAAGCTCCATGCAGCTTTAGTGTAACCTTCAGTGAAGTTAATACACATGGAGTGTCTCTGCTTAGCTCTTACACAACAGAGGCAAAAATGGCCCAGGTATTATTGTGTGGACTTCCAAAGCACAAACCACAAACAATCCCACTAAAAAAAGAAAGAGAAAAAGGCAAACTTTAAAAGGTAAAAGAAAATTCTGCTCTTCTAGACTTACATGCATATAAAGTGTAAGATTTTCTTTTTCTTAATATATCTCAGTGCAAAGTGAGGTAGTAAATAGCAGTAACTAAAATTTCATGATAATCTAAATTACAGTAAAAGTACAGATACAAAAAAGGTTTTCATCAGGCAATGTTCCAGGTGCTTCAAGAAGAATAATCTACAATTTAAGTACAAGCAAATCACAGAATCACTAAATGGTTTGCATTGAAGGGACCTTAAAGCCCATCTCATCCCACCCCACCTTCCACTACCCCAAGTTGGTCCCAAGCCCCATCCAGCCTGGCCTTGGACACTTCCAGGAATGGGGCAGCCACAGCTTCTCTGGGCACCCTGTGCCAGGGCCTCCCCACCCTCACATGGAACAATTTCTTCCTCATATCCCATCTGACATGCCCTTTAGAAAAGTACCTGTCCAGTGTGCAAGCACAGATTGACCTTTATCCCAGAGTTCCATGTGACATTAAGAGAAAACTAAATTTTATAGAACTTGTGTATCTTTTTCATTCATGCTTTACACTTCTATCATTTCACAACACAAATACAGGGCCAAGCAAACATCAATAGCTGTATTCATCTTGAATCTGATGTTAGTTTTGTACTAACAAGTTGCACAAATTAATTGGGAATTTTGGATTTGTGCTTGAATTTAGAAGTGCACAAGACAGAGCCAACTACCTGTGTTGGGTACACTGTACACCACAGTGGGACACAAAGAACAGCCACACTTTTCAGCCATAGAATTTCTGAAAACTCTAAATATGACAACAAAAATGTGCATGGGACCACCGGTTTTAATATAAATTACCTTGCTGCCCTTACTACTCACAGAATTAGAGCTGCTTTGATATGCCACACACATTAATATGAAATATAAGCATAAGCAGTGTAATAGTTTGTAAATATCTATTTCAGACTGTACTACATTTACTCCAAAAATTATACAAATGTTAACATCTCATGCAACATTCCACTCCTTGCTTAAAATAAAAACACAACCTTCAAGCCCACTGTCAATTGCATTAATTTAGCTCAAATAAATTGGAAAATAAAACCAAACCTACACTGTAAGATGCTGTTTCCACTTTGGACTATTTGTATTGTTGCATTTTTCTGTCTTCTTTGACTGTCCATCTACTGAGACTTCCACATAAGGGCTAGGTCCAAACCATTTATTCTTTTCTTTTAGTTTTGCTGAAATAACTGTTAAGAAAGAGAAAAAACAGTAATTTACTCAGGAAGATTTCAATTGCAAATAGTATTTTTCAGTTGTGTGCTTCAGTATTCAAGTGTCAGGTCATTGATGCCTGACAATAACACTAAAGAAAAAAAACTGCATTAGATGGATAAAAACCATCTTACATTCCAGGTCATTTATACAATGCCATAGCTCACAAATGCCTAAAACATGCAACAATACTTTTGCAACATCAGACACTCTAATTAATCATAACCAGTACAAGATCCACAGAAGTGCTGAGGTGTTGAAAGCAGAAAATATCCCCTACAACCTTCTCCTGTCTATCACCAGCCAAGAGAATTCCTGGAGTTTATTACACTGTTTATTAAAAAGCTCAAAACACGATCTGCCTCTCATCAAGGCACCATGGAAAATTGCCACAAATTCTCAAGAACAGAACATCACTGAGAAAATGAGTTTTGTGTAATGTTTTCTGCAGCTAAGCAAACTTACAGAAAAGCTGAATCCAAACCCCGAGTTCCAGTAACTACCTCCTGTTCCAGCAATGACAAATCTGGACAGGACTTGCAGCTCTAGAGCTTTAATTTTGGTGGGGAGGGGGTGTGCTGGGTGTTGACTGGGTTTTTTTTTTGGTGTTTGGGTTTTTTAAGCATTCAGCATTACTGACTGCAGCATTCCCATCTTTCCAAACACCAGTGTTACGCTGCCTCCTTTAAGATGTGTGTCTACCCCGATGTTTGAGTCCTGGCTGTTCTGGGATTCCCTGGCAACACTGAACCCACAAAACAGTTCTGAAGACAAAGATATTATCATTTCCAGTTGGCCCCAAAATCGTTGCTCTAACAAAGAACAATTTGCTCTTCTGTGTGTTTGTCACCCACCACAGCCTCACTACATCCTTAAAAAAGAGATGACTAATTCAGGCCCATCTGGCTAATCTCCCCAGATTCCCTTTATAGTCTATGCTCCTTCAGAGATTTAGAGAAGTAGCTTAGTATAAACTGCTCTGAACTGCTCCCAAGGAAAACTCCTTCTCTGTGTATTACAGACATCTCAGAAATTAACTCAGTAATTTTCACAAACATCTCCCCATCCTTCCCCTCCTGTCTCCAGGATTTCTGTGCTACAGCACCTCATACCTCATTATCTCTCGTTATCTCAAAGACCTGCTTTGGAGCAGCAGAAATCAGCGTATTTGTATGTGCTTTGAAGGTTTGTTCTTACCCAGACACCCTGAAATTTCATTTAAAAATAATGAGGGCAGCAGAATGGGGTGCTGAGGGTAGGGCAGGTGGGAGGTAACACCACCAACAGTCTGCTGCAGACCATGGCTGAACATCTACAGAAATTCAGACCTGAAAATCAAATATCTCAGTAGTCTCAATTCTAAACACTGAGGCATTTATTCAGCTTCTCTGTCTTTCTGTGAGTCCCAGGCCTTTAACAGGGAAGCAATCGCTTCAATCACAGCAATCACTTCAATCCTTGGCTCTGCTACCCATCCCTATGTGGATGAGGTACTTCTGTGAAAACCTCTTCCAATTTCTCTCCAATACCAACCTGTAGGAACAAGATTTCTCTACAGCCTCTCAGCTGACTGAGGAAACACAAGCTTGTGACCTCACAGTGACAGCTACAGCCTGTGTAACTCAGTGAGATCCACCCTCCCTCCTAGTCTAAAGCTTTTCCAGCCATTTTTGACAATTCTTTTTACCCCCACAATATCCCTTTTCAGAGAATTCTGCCTATGTCCACAGGTCTTCACACTGCGGGTGCAAAATTTACTCTTGATGCATCTAAACAGAGACCTGCACACCCCTTCAGCTCTCCCATTCAGTTTTGATGCCTCAGTTAAATTTTCAGAGAGCAAAAGTGAGGAAACCTTGGTAATTAAGTTTCAACAGCTGCTCTGTTGGTGAGGCACTACAAAAAGCAAAGCCTGTCATGTAAATCCATTTCCAAACAATCCAGAGGTGTTCAATTGCAGTGATATTCTCACCAACACTTTTATTAAATTTTTTATCTATTTTAAATCCATTGCAATGGTAGCCATAAAAATATGTAAGAAGGGAGAAGTAGTAAGTCAAATTGAACAAACAGCAGTGTCAGGAAAAAGTGTTAGATTTGATACTATGCCAACTTCCAGTAACTGCAAGCAGTATCATAATGCACTATTACATTTCCAGGAGGACTGCCTGTACAACTTAACAGCACCCAAAAGGAATTATTCCTTCCTTTTTTCTTTTACACAAATATGTATCTTTTCCAAATGCATTTTAGATAAAATCCAGAATAAAATTGTTGCCAAGTAATGATGGCCTAACATCAATTTTGACTTCTCTTGGGCTTTTTACAATGCAAAACTTCCTGAAATGCACCATAGTAAGCTCTGTTTAATTGTGGAAAAACACTGTCACATTTCTAACCAGAAAAGACAGATAATTTCAGAAGGCTCACCAGTGATCTGAAGCTGTGATTTCATGGACAACCCACTGGCTGGTCCTGATCTGGACCCACTGCCAGCCATAATATGGGCTGGATCTTGAATCTGCATGAAGAGAGAATGCAAACATTTCAATACTCAGAAGCTCAAAAATTCATCTGGTTTTTGACATCTGGATACATTATAGTGCAAACAGACCCATGACACTTGTTTTCTGTCTAGTTGCTTTCCATTTCCCTAAAGTACAGAAAGTCCTTTACAAAGGGCTCAGTCTCTATTACATGATCTGTAACTATTCAGGTTCTAGGCAAAAGAGGTCTTTTGATTTTGTCCCTTCAACCTGCCAGTTAATGAGTGAAGGATGTTCTAATTCCAGAGTTTGCTGTACCTTCTTGCCTTGGTGTCTTAAATCCTGGACGAGTTTATCTTCCCGTGTCAAGTACTATTTGGTTTTAAAAAATTAACAAACAGCACAATCCACAAGCATAGCAAAAAGACTGAAAATAAATTATTAAATTAAAAAGTGAATTTCAAATTTAGAGAAACCTCCTTTTGTATCTTTTTTGTTTTCACCTGGTCAGATCAAGTCTACAGACAGAGGCTGTAACTCCATAAAGCACTGAACTAAAAAAGGAAATACATCACTTTTGAAAGAGAGCAAGACAACTTTCAGTTACTGCACAACTCTCCTTCTTGGCACACCCCAACCCTCATGCCAAGGCTGGTCTGATCCTCCCAGCCCAAGGCAGCACAGGTTCCTACTAGTAGTATTTGGTTTTGAGGGGCAGACAAAGTGGACAATGTCCATCATAGAGCTTCCAGAGAAATTAAACGGTGTACTATTATATTAAGTATAGACATCACTCTGGAAAAAACCCATATACCCGTCACCCATTCATTTTTAAAACTCATTTCACCTCAGCATCTCTAACCAACTGAACTCCACTGCAAAATGAACAGCCTGCTGGATACAACTTCCAGACCACTGACTGCATCCCTGTCATGCCACGTTCCCTCCTCTGTGCCACTTCCACACCGTCTTCCCTGCTCTGAACCTACTGCAAACCATTCACAAACCTCTCTGGGTGGCCCCTCTCTCGTGGGGCTCAGCTCCTGGCCAAGAGTTGCTCATCAGCACTGAGCCCCCACTGCTGCTCCGCTTTGGGCAGCCACCGAATGGGATCCCAACGCAGAGCAAACATCACGTGCCAGCTCTCGAGCCCTTTTCTGCACACAACATTACTTTCAACGAGGAAAGGAAGTGTTAGCTTAGGCTGCTATCTGTACTGTGAGTCAAAAGACTCCATTTATGAACTTACAGCTGATAACACCACAAGCAGCTTATCTAACCCCAAACATGTTCAAGCCAAGCAAACCAGAATTTGTACAAGGAGACCAGGTCTCAATATGGCTTTCAACTTTCTTTTTGGAGGCTGCGATTTGAAGCAAAATCTGTGAGAGTGACTGTGGAAATTGGTAATTCCACAGGTATCTGAGGTGGCAAAATGTGAAGTTCTTGCATCCTGTAGCTTACTGATGCCAGTGTTCCGTTGCAAAATGTGACACCACCAAAACAGGTACTAATGACTTGCTCAAATAGTATTTGGTGTTATTAGTAGAGTTCAGTGCTGTTACTAAATTTCAGGTGTCAGTCACAAAAATTTAAATCATGTTAGAGTGAAAAAGATCTTAATGTAAGTACTTAAGAAGTAGCCTAAATTTAAATTATTTAGAGGGCAATTCTTAATTCTGCTCCTGTGACTGGTTGTACCAAACTCCCTGGGTATTCTTTATGCTATATGAAAGCAATCAGATTACATCTAAACCAACACAGAGACATTGGACAGTCTGAAGGAATTTGGATTTACAAAGCAGCTGCCAGTTCCCACCTGGAGAAATAACACTGCACAGAATATACCTGGGATCCCTGAAGGGCATCACTCTCAACTGAACTCCCACACTAAGCATTTACACCATACAACACTCATTCAGCAGCACGTGTTAAAGCCAACTTTCATTTCTAACCCTGCAAACACACTCATTAAAATTATTTTAGTAACATTTGATCATTTTCATTGAGAATACGCAGAGAAAATCTAGCAGCTTAACCACATCTGAAATGAGTGTCCTGCAAACACCCGTTAACACATGTGGATGTGTAAATGTGTATGTTGGAAGACACAGCCTTCACCAACAACCAGCTTAAGGAAAATTCCAGGAACATACTGCCTGCCAAAACTTCCAGAAAAAGAAACTATACTACACATTGTTTAGTTCTCTCAGCTGCCAGAAAGTTTCTAATTACTTTTGAACAATAAAACTGAAAAGTCTCGTTTTATTGTACTCTTACTAAAGTCTAGAGGCTGTTCACTTATGGCAAGCTCCAATAATTAACCAGGAAAAGCAGAGTTCCAGAAGAAGAAGAAGCAGGAAGCAACAATTTACCTCTGCCCTGCACTTCAACAGCCCTACCTCTCTTTCCATGTTTTCCAATACCTTGACTCCAGTGCCTCTTCTATTCCCCTTAAGTGCCCGCTGAGGAAGACTCCACAAGTGGAACCCTTGCTGGTTCCATGCCAAGCTTCCAGCAAGGAATAATCATGGAAAACACACTGCAGCTTTTCTCTCAGCTGGACACTAATTTAAGACCCTTCCCTACCATGTACATATATACTTTACCTGGATTTTCCACAACAAATAGAAATTTAATCAACTTCTCTACCTCCATCTCCATCAGTTTTTAGCCGGAATGGATCAGTAATTAAAGAAAAGTCTGTAGTGCAACACACAGGAAAACGGGAAGAGAGCAGGTGGAATTATATACACCTCATTTTGTTAGAAAACAAAGCTAAAATACATTGATTAGCCAAAGAAGAATCCATGCGGATTAATGAACTAGACTTAGAAGCAAAAGAGAGTGCACGAGGTGGTAACACTGTCAGTCACACATATTCAGCTAATTTCTATATTTAAATTTAATTTTTAACATTTTACTCCTCTTTATTTGTGTAACAAATACACCAAACAGATTTTGTTTGTGTGTAAAAAACTATGCTATTAAAAGCTGCAGATGATTTCAAACTCAAAACCAGCCTAGGGCTACTTGTAAGCCTAATCACAAAATAATTAATCCTTCCATCTAGTTTTATTATAATAGAAATTATACTCAGGAACATGAAAAGCAAATGTCTTCATAAATTCAATGTAATGCTATAAGCACTTTCACAAGTCGAGACTGTCATTCCAAACCTGACAATGCATGTTCAGGTTTTTTACTGCAGTAGAAAATTAAACACATCTTCATGGATATTTAGGGATTTTGTGTGGTTTGGGTTGGGTTTTGAGGTTTTTTTGGTTGATTGGTGTTTTGTTTTGTTACTCTGGCTTGGTTTTTAAGTTATAGTAAACTCCTATTGCTATTTTTCTCCCAGATGCTGCTAACTCACTTCCAAGAAACCTGTCAGAAGCTGAAATTTAGGTACATTAGCTGAAAGGTTTGAGAGCTGTGACAGAACAACTGGGGCAGTGTAATGGATGTTCAGAGCATGATCAGGTAAATATGGTTTTCTCAAAAATGAAAAAGATTAATTCTTTGGCATACAGGAAGACAGGATACAGAAAGAGTATCTTCTTGCCATTAAAAAATAAACCATTCAAACGGTTGTCTGAATTTCTTTGGTGGCTGCATACCTACTCCAAGGGAGGTTTGGTTCTGTAACATCCAACCATAACACGTAAATTAGTAGATAAATTATACTCAGCTTCCTAATTGCATGCACCATTGTTGGTACTTAGGCAGGTTTGAACAAACACTGCTTAAAATAAATCTGCCTCACAGCAGGGAACTCGGACCACACATCCTTTTGGTCCTGTTCTCTGGATCCCACCTGCAGTGCTTCCCCAGCAGCTTCCCCTTCAGCCTGATCCAGTGCTGCTGGGGCATTTTCATCCAAGACAACAAATTTCCACCACAGTTTATAGTGTGAGGGGTATGGAAGAAAGAGAGTGCAGCCCAAATGCTACGCTGGGAAAAAGGAAGCTAGTAAAGGAGGATCATCAGTTATTTTTCTAAGAAATTATGAGAAAGCTGCTTTTCTCCCCACCCGTTTTAATGCTTTGTGGTTAAAGCAAAGGGAAAAGCTGGGGAAGAGCTTCTCACCCCACAAAATCAAGGAGTATACACAGAAGAAAAATGCTATCAATGGACTGAGAGACATCCAGTGTCACACCAGTTTAAACTGGGTGACTTTAATCAGCACTGGAATTTATCTGGTAAAGAACCAACTCACTGAAAAACGTAATTTTGTTTCATATTTATTTGAAGACACCTAGGTGAGAATGAAACCCTGTGACTGTGTATTACACATAAATAGCTTTGGAAATATGTTGTCACATGCTCTTTATAATTTAAAAAATACTGAAATAATTGCACATTGTTGGGTGCTCTATGTCTTATGTTTAGTAATTAATCTTAAGAATAGGCTAAGCTGCTCTTTGCAGGTGTTCCTATTCAAAGTGCATTTGCAATTTTAATAACAGAGAAAAAAACCTTCATAACGAAAAGAATTCTTTTAACATATCTAGTAATTTTAACAATGGTTCTGAGAACCTCACTATGTAACAGGAATACAGACTTCTGGAAAAAGCATAAAAAATACAAAGTTTTGTTTAAAAAACAGCATGTAAAATTTATCATGCCCCTTTTATCAACAGGTATGTGATAATTACATGCACTTCTTTTGTATGTGAGAAATTATAGAAAAGCTTCCTCTCCTTCCCCCAGAACACTGAGGTCTCTCTTTAACTGAAGGCATGCACATTGTGGAAAAGGTTTTTCTCTTTAATGTTAGCTATAACTACACAGTGAGGCCAGGCAGAGACAGGGAGTTTGGCAACTTACTTGCTTAGCAAATTTGCAGTTACTTTAACTGTTCCAGTTTCATCTTTAAAGTAAAATGTGGTTTGACAAAGCTGGTTTTAGTGGTTTACACTTCTTTTTCCCTAAAATAAGTTTTAAGGACGTGGTCAGGTTTGTTGAAACAAGTCAAAAGACAGAAAGGAAGGAATTGCTGAGTAATCAACCAGGGAGAAAAGAATAGACACAGATTATAAGAGCGTTGAGTACATGTTGGAAAGAGAAGCAATTACAAGGTTTGCATCAAGAGATATTTATATAAGGAATGGATCAGAGAAGTTTAACACAGAATGCAGCTTGGCTTCCTTTGGCCATTACTTTGTGAGCAGCATTACATCCACTCACCAGGAAGGCTGGGAAATCCGAGCAGTCTGTGCCAGAATACGACTGCTGGAACTCAAAATGCCCGAATTATTTTTTGAACAAATGTGAAGTACATGCTGGGTCTGAAAGCAGGCTGTGGGTTGGATCACTGAGCTGTGTGGTCCTGTCTCCCCTGCCATCAGAGCCAGCACAGGCACAGCTCCCTGCAGCCTCCATGCTCAGGTTATCCAGGTACACAGCCAACATCCAGGCAGCTGCTCCGAGAGCACCCAGAGAGATCCTGACTGAAAGATAAGACTGAAGCCAATTCAATACACAGGCTAAAAATATATTTGTGGGGAATACAATTTAATCGGTTTGGGAAGCAAACCAAGTGACATGACCTTCAGAGGGTGCAAGGAGGGACAAGCAAGATATATAAACCACAAAACAAATGTAAAGAGGTGCCAAACGTTTGTCCTGGCCCTATACTAGGCTTACTAATGAGAAATCCTTGATGCTGAAGTAGAAGTTTCATCTACTATCCTGCCTTAAAATTGTATATTTTACTTTTTTTCGTATCTGATCCATGCGTACAAAATAAATGCTCTATTGTACTTCCGGCTCAACACAGAAATAATTTTCTTGTTACATCTCCTTACAGATGACTATTTCTCTACCCTTTCCAAGGGCAGTGGTGTATCAGAGTCAGAAGTCACATCTGTAAATCAACAGGTCTAATTCTACAAGGGAGATTATGTGAATCTATTCTCTAGACCCACCATTCTGAACTTTTCCATTGAATCTTTTACTGCTATGAGCAAACATACCTTGTAGAAAACGTAATGGAGATGCTAAACTGAAATGAACCAAGTAGGGATGAAAACGTGCATGCATAAATCAGCTAAACAAGAGTTAAAATGGCTTTGATTGATAACAGGGCACTTCTTGCAGGAATAAAACTGAGGAGTGTTTGTGTCAAGGCCAGGATGCCTTCACTCTGATAAGACTCCAGCACAGATGCCTGACCAGCAAAACAGCCTGTGCTTCAAAGAGGAGAGTGCCAATAGGGTTATGTCACATCACATGTCATTCCATTTCCTGTCAGCCCAACAGGAAAACATTCTGCAGCTTTAAAGATATTGATATTCCAAATAAGGAAAAAACCAAGCAGCATTAGCCTTCACCGAAGATTTATGGAAGCTGAAGTAAGCCAGATTCCGAAGCAAAGGACTAGCAAAAAAACAACCCTTGACTCTCAGAGGATATAAAATATCCATCTATGAATTAGCTCGTTGTCACCAACAGGAACCCAAAGCACAATAAACAGTGACAGATACCATTAGTTCCATCCTCCACAGAGCACAGAAGAGACACTGGCTATCCCACCTCAACACGTGGACATGTCCTGGTGTCTGTGAGTACACAAGTGAGAGGACGAGTTAATGAAATGTGTGAGGGTACAAGGAATGTGAGATTTTAAAGCTAAATACCACATTCTCTGTGATAAAGAGAGTGAGACTCTTTACCCTGTAAGGTCTCATACTGAGTTTTGTTTTACTAATTTCCTATGACCTCAATGCAACAAGAATGAGAATGAGTGTGATACTATATTGATATCCTACAATGGTATCAAAAAATGACTGTCACAAACAGATTCTAAATTACAGCAGCAAAGACTAAGAAATTACATACTATCAGCCTTAAATACCTTTTCTAGAAACAATTACTTATGCAACAGCAATCCTCAGTGCCGATTCCTTGTTGGTCATAAACACCTCCCACTTCAAGACAACTGAGCACGGGAAACTCTCCTGAATCTGAAGTTTCTAAGTTGGAAATGCTGAAAAACAATCACACTGCCTACCAAAGCAAAGACATTGCCCAATGAAAGGCAGATTAACTCTGGAAACGTTGTAGCCAGACACCCAGTGTTATTCACTTTAACTTATCCCCGAATACCTGAGATCACCAAGTAGTGTTCCTTTGTGCAAATGGCACAGGTTAGAAAAAATGGTCTGCCAACTTCAGCCTGAGGAGAAAAATGCTTCCAACACTGCTTGCAGTCCAAATTAAACTGTCTTCAGGCCTTCCAAACTGGAGAGTTACAGCAAAATTATAGAGAATTCAGTCATTAGCATTTCTCTGCAACAAGAAGCCTGCTTGTAAAACCTGCACCTCAGCAGAAATAGTTCATATGACTTTTTTTCTACACACGTTAGCATTTGATTCTGAATAAAATAATGGGAAAAAGACACAAAAAGAAATAAAACTGCAATATAAAAAATTCAAAGAAAAACAAATGGAATTTGACTGGTTTTCACACTTTCAGTAGTACATCAGAAATTCCCCAACAAGCTGTTCTTAGACTAAAACTGTGGCAGACAGGACAAAAGGGAGAAAACTGCCATTGCCATCAACTCAGGCAACTTCCCAATGGATTTCCTTCCTAACTAGGAGGATGTTAGCTTTTACTAACTTTCAAGAAATGCTCAAAGAGGGGAAAAAAAACAAAAATGTACATGAACACCATATGCCTTTTGCTTCATTTCCAAAAGCCTGGCAAGAGCAGCCACTGCAGAGAGCTGCACAGGATAATTAAAACCATTTGTGAAAACAAAGAGATGGTCTATTTTTATTTCAGCCATTTCCTTCTCATGGTACAATCATTTCAAAGAGGACAACAATTCATATATGCAAACCACTAAGCTAAAACTGGTTCACTGCTGTAATCTTTGAAATAGAGCAATACTTGAAGTGGCTGGTTCTTAAACACCACCACTGGAAAACATCTATGAAACTTGGCATGCATGGTAACCCCCAGAAGAGAGAATTAAACTTGTATTAAGATGACAGAGGAGAAGGCAGTGAAACGGGAATAGCTGTAACTACCATAAACTTAAACAGATTTTTAAATTACTGTATTTACCCATATAAACTGGACGTTAACTGGATTAACTCCTGTGTTTCACAAACCACTGCTTTTAGAATTTTGGCCTTTAAAATTCTTTGCAAAAAATCTTCGGTAATCACATAGTTTCAACACAATATTGCACTGACTCAGAACAATGTTTCACTCTAATACTTCTGTGATGAGGCTTCAGGAAAATTTCCCAGTGGGAGTTCACAACCAGAACAAAGTTACAATCTGTAGAGTGGAAGGTAAGCAGTTACCTTGCTACCTGCAAAGCAACACAAATTGCTTTTCATTCAAGAAACCAGATATTCAAGCCTGTTCCTTTATAGCTGAGAGTTCCCAGATGTTACCACAGGCTGGCAACACTCAACGTAAAAGCTCATTTATAGGGGTCTGTGCTCTTTTATCTAGTTCATGATAGGCAAAACTCTTTCCTAGGTCCCCTTTTCTGGAAGCTACTTGTAGGTCAAGAGTTTTAATTCACTGTTGGCTGCCTTTTCTCAATGGAGACCCCTAAAGGTGTGAGCACATGAGAGCTTTATTTATCAAACACATCTAATCACATCTGGCTGTGGAAGCAGTGAGCACCTGGCAGCCAGCCATGGGTAACCAACCCCACTGCTCTGCTGTGACCATCATGTTTCCTACAGAATGGTTTAAAGCAAGTTCAGCTTTCAAAACACAAACTCACAATCTGAAACCCACCCACAGTATTGTGAGCAGTTTATGCCCTTAAAAGGTGAAAGTCCTAGAAGTGGGAATGATTTGTTTATATAGTGAACCTTCAACTTCTTAGAACGAGCAATTTTCTTCTTCCACAGGGAAATACCCTTTTAGCATCTCCAAAGTTCCTCTGACCTGAAATATTCCTGTTACTAGGACTGTTGGATTGTTATTACAGATCTCTAACAAAAAAAAGGCATAAAGTTTTAGCAATCAGAACTCTCACATCTTGTAAAAATTAATTACAGCTTCCCCTCTTAATTCTTCTACTTCCTTGCACTGTGAACTATGTCCTATATGGACCTTTGAGGAAACAGAGGTTAAAGAAATATTCTGTGCTGTAACTCCAGGGATATCCTTCCTCGGAGAGGAAGAAGACAGACTGAAGCAATGTAATCGAGAGCATGTATTTCCCTAATAGGCAATAAAACATTTTCTATTTCACTTTTAAAAAACAACAAGTGTTATATTTCCAGGTTTCGATTAAGAAAGTACCTAGAAAGTATAAACAGCATTTTTTCAGTGGTAACCTTGGAAGAGAATTTTCTTCAGGGAAAAGCACACAGTGTGGTCAGACACTTCCAAGCAGTCACTGTTAAACTGCTCTGACCTTAACCTGACCAGGTAACCGAAAACATTTCGTGCTTTCTATAAACTGCAGCTGCTTGATAAACAGAATATCCTACAGCACGCAGCCGTGGTTATGGTTCACCCAAGTAACATCCCACCCTGACTGTAGGAATACATGTATCTGTTTTATAATTTGGAAATCAGGTTTCCCAACACAACTCCCATTTTATCATTTGTCCCATTTTAACTTAGAGCTCAAAGAAGCACTGAAGAGAAGTAGCACAAGGTAGTTAACAAAACAATTACCCAAAGCAATAATGTTTTGTTCCATCTGCCCTATAAAAGCTTGTTTAGCCCTATAGCCATGTTTAGCTTCAGTTGGCTCAAAGGTAGAGAGGCTCCTACAAAGCAAAAATCCCCGTCTTGGGCATCTCAGTCAAACGTTCATGGTGGTGTTAGCAAGAGGTTATTTTAGACCTCACCACGATAGCATGCAGAGGAATGTTCTGAAGAAGTTCACCCCAAGTCGCTTCCTGCCTGTTGCTACAGGAAGGGGAAAAAAAGAATTTATCTGGAGACCTCTGCTTATCATTGCTTTAGATGCATGACACAGTAGTGAGAAGAGATAGTCACATAAATCCACAAGCTATAAGCTACTTATTCATGTTATTCAATTAATTTTTAATTAGGGCAATGAAATAATCTTAATGTGATCACCCAGAGCAAAAATATTAAGTCAAAATTTAATGTTATTTCCCCCTCTTTAAGCAATTTTCTTACTTATAGTCTATTAACTGATGACTGCCTGGAAGAGGTAATTCAAATCACCTTCCTTTTAGCCATTTTTTGGTAGTTTTAACAGTTTTCCTGCAGTGCAAGTTAGTAGAAGTAGTCAGGAAAACCATAAATTAACATTTATGTATTTAAAACAAAGGCATTCATGGATTAAAAACATAAAATACATAAAAAGCATGAACAAAACTTGACAAGACAAAAATACACCAGAAAAAACCCCAAAATTTTGCCTGTTACTAAGTGCCCAGAAAATTAAGGACAAGGAGACAAAATACACAGAATAGGTACTGACTTTGAAGTCAGGGTACATAATCTTGTGAAAATTTTCACTGAGGATGAGAAAAGTGTGCTTGGTTTAACTCTCGGACATTTCTGAATACGGCTGAAACAAGTGCCAAGCTACATTTATATCTTTCTCTCAGACCCTTTCCATGTATTTCTGCTCTTCCCTATGCTGTGCATTTAAGCAAAACACAATCTAAGAATGATCTGAAAATAACATAAATGAAAATGTGTTACTGAAAAAGCACATGAGGATATCTTAAGAGCACTCTTCTAGGAATTGCTTTTAATTTCTTCTTCTTTTTATTTGTTTTTTTTAATAGAAACAAACAATAATTTGGGCTAGAAAGGGCCTCTGAGGGTCATCCTGCCCAACACCCTCCAAAATAGGGAATATCAGTGTTAAACCAAGCTGTTCAGTGTTTTGCAAAAATGTTCACTACACTCAACTAGGAGAAAAATAAAAGTTATAATAAAGGCATCTTAATAGATATTCATGTTTCCAGACAATGACAACAAAGTGAGTGGCTCTGAGGCTTTACACAAACATATCCTATTTCACTAGGGCACAAATGTGCACAATGCCTTCCATCCTTACATCTCCCTGTCACACTCCTGCTGAAACCTATCAAGGAAACTAAAACATATTTAATGTAAAATTACAAAAAGATGCACTCCTTAGAAATGTTATTCCTCTTGATATTGGCAATAATACAGTAAGAGATTGCTCACAGTCAAGATTGCTACTTCTGTCAGAACTTCATACCATGAATCAAACAGCTTCACTAAAACCACAGGAAAAATCTAACAGTTAAAACAAACAAACCAAACCTTGTATATGACAAGATTTATTTTGTTACATGATTTAATTCTTAGAAGTGCAATCATTTTTTCAGTGTATGTTTGTACACTCACTTCAGATGGCTTTCAATTGAAAGACTGAGAAGAGTTTCTAAGCTAACTCCTTTGGAAGCATTCTCCTGCTCAGTTTTTTAGCTACTCCTTCAACACCTTAGGATGTTTCACTGCGCCTTTTATTAATATTAATTATTATTTTATTAATAACAGTCCATATAAATGCTTCCCTATGCTTCTCAGTTTAGGTGGGTTTTTTTGTTTGTTTCTTCTTGAAGACTTTCACTGCTTCTTCGTTTTCAAAACTTGTTCATATTGTACACATTCAGAGAAAATTTAAACAATAACTGCTGCATTTAAAAGTAAGACTATTACCCTTCAGCTTTTACCAGCTAATTGCATTGTTATATGGCTTCTAAGCTTCACTGAGGGAATTACTTGCCAAATCAGATTCCTATTTTCTTACAGACCCATTTTCACCTCCTGTACTGTAATCTTCCTAAAAACTCTGTGCCCACACCTCTCAGAATTACTGTAGTCAACCTGCCTCTTTTTTGGTACAGCACCTTTCACAACAGCACAGCCTTTTCCAGCACTGACAGTCTCTGGACTCCCCTGTACACATTTGCTGTGCCCACACCCACAAGTGGCAGCAGGAGTGGGGCCACACAGGAAGGTCTGCAGACCCAAACCCCACACGGGACACGTTCTTGGAGTTTGAAGTTTGGAACAGCTCTGCTGGGATTGCACAGTCCCACATCAGCAGCACCACAGCTTCCAGTTTCGTTTCATCCAAAAGCAGCTCAGCTTCCTTGATCCAAGCTCATTTCACAAGTCAAATCAAGTGCAGTCTGTGAGAACATTCAGTGGATTAATTTCCAAAGTGCCCTCCTTGTCCAAATTAAAACAATTAAACCGCTAATGAAGATTGTTTCCTTTCCTGTTCTCTCTGCTATGCATTCTGGCCCTGAGGAAAACCTCCACAGGTCTCTCTCACATCCACTGACTGAAGTTCACTCTTTTTGCATGACTTCTGTTCTCCTTCTTTAATTCCCTGCACAGGGACATGATGATTTTCATGTGTGACCTTGCTTGGCCACTTTGTTTCAAGACTGCCACATTTCACTCAATTTCGACAGTCTCAGAGGAGATTCTTTTTCATAACATTTTCCTTTATAAAATTATAAAAAGGAAATCCTAAAGTTTCTCACTTTCCATCAGTGGGACAGGTGTGCTCTTTCCCTTCTTCTGTGCAAAATCAAGGCTAGAAAATGGTTTCTACAAAACTACTAGAAAGTTTTAACTGCTGTGCTCTGGTCTAAGTAAAAATCAGAGTATTTTTAGTCAAATAGATTAAGATTACATTTAGAGTATATATCTATTTAACACAAATGATGAATGCTGTAGGTAAAAAAAAAAGTCTCATAAAGCACAATGTATTTGTGTCATCAAACAGGGTAACAGGTTGTCTCCCTGAGGCCTAAGTGATGAGCCAGACCACAGAACTGCTTGTTTCGTGTGGAAGGAGGAGCAGTAACTGAGTACCACTGTCTGTGTAAGCACAAAGGGTTTTTTTTTTCACAAGGAGGATAAATTTTCAGAAGTATTAAATATCTAGAAAGACGCTGAAAAACTGAAGTTTCTTTCCCCATTCATTCTATGCATTAGAGAAAATCAGTGAAGCCCACTCTGTGCCACATTAAAATGAGAAGTCCAACTCCTGTGAGTGACTCTCCACATTCCCGGTACTGAGAAAAGAAAACGACACTCCATTCTTTGAAAGAGAAAGAAGGATGATCCAAGAAACTCCAGGCTGACCAGTGTCATCTCAACCCCAGGGAGGTCAGGGAGCAAATTCTCATAGGACCCACTCCAAACATAATGTGGACAAGAAAAGTGATTTGTGTTAGTCAGCGTGGATTTATAAAGGGGAAGTAACGTCTGACTGACCTGACAGCTTTCTGTGAGGAGATGACGTGGTCGCTGGGACAACACCATGTCCTACAACATCCTCACTCACAAGGGGATGAGGCAGGGGCCAGGCAGGACTAGGGGGTAGACTGCAAGCCTGGATGAAGGACAAGGCTCCCGGGGCTGGGATCAGAAGTGCACAGCCCAGCTGGAATCCAGGCATTAGTGCTGCAGCCCAGGGGTAAAAACTTGACCAGCACTGTTTAACTTCTCCATTTATGACCTGGATAACAGGACCCAGCTCACCCTCAGCAAATATGCTGATGGAACAAAAATTCCACAAGGGGAAGTGCAAAGTTCTCTACCTGAGGAGGAATAAACCCATAGACCAGTAAAAGCTGGGGGCCAGCTGGACAGAAAACAACCCTGCAGAAAACATTGGTGCTGTAGTACATGAACTGGCAATGCTTCCCCACAATAACAACAAAATAAATGATTGGCAGCATGGATCACAGATTTCCTGGATCAGGAAAATGCATCACTAGCAGGATGAGGAAGGTAATCCTTCTCTTTCACTCTAATTCTAGGCTCCCCAAATCAAGAGTGACACAGATGTACTGATGTGACAGATAAGAAAGTGATTGGGAAGAAGCTGAGAAAGCTGGGATTGTTAAGCCTGGAAAAGAGAATGACCGGGAGGATCTTATCAGTGTGTATAAATACCTAAAGGGTTAAAAGGCTGAAGGCAGACTCTCCCTAGCAGTACTCAGGGATGGGACAATAGCCAGTGGGCACAAATTAAAATACAGGAAATTCAACTTAAGAACAGGGGATGAAGTTATTTATTTTTCTGTGAGGTGATTGAACAGCAGAGAAACTGTCATGAGAGGTTAAATCACCATTCTCAGAGCCATTCCAAACCTGACTGAACACGTTACTGACCGCTCTAACCGGCCTTGCTCTAAGCAGATGAATTTGGATCAGGCCATGTCCAAAAGTCTCCTCTAACCTCAAGTATTCTGTGATTCTTTGAGTTCCCTAAAACAACCTCAATAATTCCTGTTGTACGTACCTGTCCTGCTCTTCTTGTTCTCTTTGGGTCTCTGTCTTGTAGCAGATTCGTTCTCTAAAGAGACATCTACCAAGCTGGTTATATAGGCTATATTTTTTCCAAACTGAGGATCCTTTTCAGTGCCTGGTTATCAATACAGCTGAAGTTTTACTAGTTTGAAAGGAACCGCACAGATTACATAAATCAGCATTGCACTTTCTTCAGGTTCAGTAATGTTCATCTTGAACATCACCTACTTTCATTTCTACAGCTTTTCCTAAGTCCTATACTGACATTCAATGTGCAAGTATACACCAGGTATTTCTCACTTTTAAAAACCTACTTCTGCTTCCCTTATTGCTGCTGTGTATTATAAGGAACAAAGCAACACAGCTTGAGTAAATCTAACATGTTCAGCACTATACAGACCCAAGTGTTTGCCAGCTCCAATTAATGACAATCAGGTAACATGAAACTGAAAAACATGCAAAAGTCAAGTGGTTCAACTGTCCCAACATAAAGATGCTACTGGACACTTCACATGCACACTGGTTTCCTGGTTTATTTTCATTTTCTTTTGCCCTCCTAAAACATTCACATATCACTGCCTTGGAACCTGAGGTATCCTATCCTTATATAAACAACACCAGATATGAGAAAGTCATTAAATATCATGGCTGATACTCTGTTTATTTTAAAAGATATCATAATTTGTTGATACTTTAATATATTTCCTTCATTTTGACGTCTATGGTTATTATTCACCCAAGCAAATCTGGACAGTTATCTGTATGTTGCTCCATATCTGTCCCATGCTTTTTTAAAGCCACTGTCCTGGTACTTTCAATCAAACGAATCACTCTATTTTACATAAAAAATATCCCATGTGTGACAAATTTAGGCTGGAGTGTCAGTTAAAGGATGCTGATCCTCTACCAGTTTCTAAAAGCTTCTCCTAGGTGTCTATATAAATTAATCCAAATCTCAATGGGAAAGATTGGCATTGAAGTTTCACTTAGGATACTAAAACCAAACAAAAATGCTGCTGCCAAAAATCCCCCCGATGTCTATACAGGGAATTTGATTTTGGAGGTCTAATATAGCTGTATACCATAACAAAGCTGCCTTTCCCATCAATGTGCTCTTCTACCACTTTAGCCTGATGATTTTCACATATTCACTAACCTTCCCTCATTTCCCAGTGCCTACATTTATCTCCCCTATCTCATTAGTACAGACATACCCACGCAGCATCACAGCTCACATTACTGCTTTATTTTATTTTCCAATTAAAAAGGTGGAAATATTCAACCTTCATGAGCAAATTTCTCATGCAGAACTTAATCTGATGCTTATGGGAAGAGATAAAGGACTGGTATCACTAGATATGTTAAGAGAACCACTTGAACTATAACTAATTTGACAGGTTATTTTGTGACTTGTCCTTGGAAGAAAATCCATGGTTTTTGTATTACAGCTATTTTTAAATGTACTTCAAAGGCATTACTTTTTAAGTGTGTTCTGCTAATTGATGGGGGTGATTTAAAGGACACAGACACCAATGGAAAGAATGGTCTTATTTGAGTGTGAATATTAAGGCAACACCAAAGTAAAATGATATATTCAATAAAACTACACACTTGGCTTTAGCAACAAGCAAAAATAAGCAGGGTAATGTATCTAATAATTGCTATATGAGAGACAGGATAGTGATTGAGAAAGATGCATCACCAATTGCCTAAATACTTTACCATCACCCAGATCTTCAGCTGCTGGGGAGCCCCGTTTGCAGGGAGGACCTGGAGAACCCTTCCCAGCAATTGGGAAAATCCCACGTGGTGCATCCACCTGCAGGTGAGGTCTCCAAATTCACCCTGAAAGTGGGTCCAGCTTTTATAGGCCCAAATCAGCAAGTCAAAGTGACCTGATTATATTTTTAGTGCAGAAAACACCTGGATCTGATGGCCCACTCTGTGACCAGCAGGGGCCAGGGCTTGGCCAGAGCCCAGGCCTCAGCTGGGAGGGTTTTCCCCTAAAATACCCTACAAACAAGCCTCTATTCATGTCAACTGGGAAAGTTTCTCGAAATGATACATTTCTTGCAGATAACTACACAAGGTTATAGAGCTAGCATAAGTGTCCATGTCATTTATTTTTAGCTAAATAATACTGATGGTGTTAGTCATATAATGCCCAGGGTTCATCCAGTAAGTCAGCTCTGGCTGAGGCCTGCTGCTCAGGCCTAAGCACATCAAAGTGCCAACAAGAAACACTTTCTCTACTGTAAAATAGCAAAACAAAAATAGTAAAACAAAATATGAGGCCACCACCTTCTGTTTCACCAACCACCTTGCAGCTTTGGAACAAATCCCCTCAGAAGCAGTTACACATTCAGTTATTAACAGAGGACAGCATCTACAGAGGATTTCATAATCTCCAGCCATTAGTTTTACTTCCTATTTACAGCTCAGAGATTGCTTCACATTATTTTATCATTCCTTTCTCAGAGCTACATTTCATTATCAATGGTTCATACACACACTTAAACAAACCTGCAAAAAGCTTTTAACTCTGGGGAATGAAAAAAAACCAGAAAGCTTGACCATTAAATTACCCAATTACCTGTAGGCATTACTAAGAATGACAACTCCAGCTGCCGTTACAGTTGTTGTACATGTTTTTATATGTTTGTAAAACTGTACAGTTGTAATGTTTTTAAAAGTACCTTTTGGAAAGACTGTTGCCTACCAGCAAAATGTAAACCCTGATCATCTCACCTGGAAGCCTCAAATGGAGCAGACAGAATTTCCAAAAGTCCAATGCTGGTATCTACATGAACCTAAACAAGATTTTTCAGGATGTTCTGTGCAGGACTGTCCAGCACACAATGCACCTTGTTTTAAGTGTCCAACAGCAGCAGTGACAGTTTAATGAGTACAAAACTACCTCCCTCTGTGAATATAGCAATGAAGAGAGCCCCAGACACACACACCTCCACTCCCCTGCTCCCAAGAACACAGACAAAAAAGGCCCGTGGAGCTTTCAGGAGATATTGCCTATAAAAACTTGCTAAACAGATTGTCACTGTAGGTACCTGAGCAATAAACGAAATCGAAACAGACTGCACAGCTCTGCAATTCAGCCTGGCAAGGCTCATCAAAGAAATGATGAATCATTCCCTACTACCAGTGACAACCACACATCTGAAATGTGCTGATGACTTGAAATCTCTCAAAAAAGAAAGCTCTTTGTCACTTGCTGCTTGTACCTGCTTCAGCAAAGTAGATGGTGTAAGACAGTTTCTGTTGATTGACTCAGCTGTGGGAACAAGAACTGCTGTAGACAATGCACTGAAATTCTGACAGTTAACTCATTACCAAGGTATGACTACACTTACACTGCCCCCTAAGAAAAATAAGCTGCTTCTCTGAATATTCTTAAACAGAGAATCAAAGAAACTAGAAGCGGAAAGCCAGTACCTGAAACAAAATGAAATAATATTCCTGTGTGCAAAATTCAGTGTCAGCTGAAAACAAAGGTTGCATTTTTCCAAGCTAAATTATTTATTACTAAAATAAGTCCAAAAGATGTAATGGAAATTACAGTTTTGGGGGGAGGGGGAAAGTATTGAGATTATTTAAGTCAACCCTGAGGTATATGAAAGTCTGCTATGGGTCACTGTCTTTTCCAAAACTGCAAACTGCTGCAAGCAAAACCTTGAGTTCCAGAGGAGTCATCTTTGTGTTTTCTAATTTCAATGGAAGCCCATTACCTGCTTCCTAGGAATTTTTTACAAGTCACCAGACAGCAACATGAAAGTATAGCTATGGGTGGACAACACAACCAGCCCAACCCTGCAAAATCTGACTGCTTGCTACATTCCAGCTCATGCCTCTCTGTAAAATAAAACAGAAACTAGGGGAGAAAGGTTGCCTTAAACTGTACCACTATTTCAATATTCTCAACATTTCCATTAAACTTGGTTCTTCTGGGGCTGCCCTAAAATTCCTTTGACCTTCATCAAAAGATAAAGCAGATGTCAGAAATCTTAATTCTTAAGAAATCTTAATTCCTCCAACAAAAGTAATAAGTAAAATCCTTAAACAAAAGTTTCAGTCTTTCCATCCTAGATCTTGTGTGAAAAACTGACAATTGCATGTTAAATAAAAAAAAAAAAAAAAAAACAAGATCATCTGCTAACAACAAACACTGACTGCATCCTTCAATTTCAAGGGACTCACCTTACTGCTGGGATACAACTGGAAGCCCACAGGTCTGTGAAGAAGCTTAGGACTGGCTCCCAAACCAAACGGTGCAAGTGAAGCGGCGGTAAGGGCACCACCCACGCGTGTCAGCGGGCAGCTGCTGCGGCTGCCGGGCAGTGCAGACGGGGAGCTCTCCTCCTGCAGCTGGGGACTGCCCCAGCAGTGCGACCCCTTCCCCTTGACACTCCCGTCTCACAGCCCTTCCCTATTTTCCTGTCAATTCTAGTCATAAACTGACATTCACTGATCTAGGAAATCTTCAGGAAAAAAAGCCTAGGGCCCCTGATTACTCTGCAACCCTGTATTTTTTGGAAACAAAATAGGCACGCTTTGCATGCCCTGGCAAAATATTCTATGCAGGGAGAGTAACTCATTGTGAAGACACTACACCATATATCCACCCTTTCATGGCTTCCCTGGCCACGCAGCACGTGGCAAACCAAAAAGGAACCCACATACTGGAGCAAAAGCACAGGCCCATAGGGTTATAATGCTGTGCAATGACCACCTTAATCAGCAAAACATCCTTACAGATACAAACCCTGAGTCTGAACCATGTGAGGAGTTCTGACAGTTTTCTAAATTCTGTTCAGACACTTTATCTAGCTTGCAATACATTAGAACGTTACTGTGTGTGATTAGAAGTCATGAAGGCAGAAATACAGAATATGAAGTATAGAGTTTACTATTTTTAAAACAGGAAGTGAAATTCCAAAAAGCAAAGAAATCCCAGCTGTGACACAGGCTCTCTCAGAATAGATCTCATCCCTATTATTACTGTCTATAAGGCCCCTCCTCTCTCACCTCCCTCTCATCAGCCACCCTTAACTATGAATTTCATTTTTTTGGTGTCTTCTCCACTCAAACACAGAGTTCACTGGGCAGCTCCCAGCCTCGAAATGAACAGGCATTAGTGTGAAAATATTTTCACCTCTAATATTTCCCTCAGGACAGTATTATTTTGTTCCCATTACAGATGTGAAACCAAGATGCTGCTTAAATGTTATTTTTTGCTTTAATAACTCAGGCTCTCACTAGTGCCTTAAGTCTTGTAGTTCTGAGAGCCTGATGACGAGTGGAAAAGAAGGGGAAGGAGAAAAAAGTCATGATATGCCATGCCACACCTCACAGGGCTATGTTTAAAACCTTTAAACCGTGGAGAATATCAAATAAACCACCAGCAATGTCAACAGGTCTCCACATAGAGTAAATCCACCTGCCCAAACCAGATTTCAGAATAGGAGGTAAATACCCTGATTCAGTGGGTGCACAGAAGAACAATGAGAACACCACTGCCTCACGATAGCTTATTCATTGACCTGAACTAGATTTGGTTCAGGCAAATGTTTAATAAATGCAGCGTTGCTCTGGAAATTGGTCTTCTGAATATTCACCAAATGCCTCATTTGTATAAGGCAAAAAAAGGTATTCTAAAATCTTACTGGTAAACTCAATTTAACATGCAGAAAGAGAAACACACCAATTACCTGCAGGATTACTGCCTGTGGCTCTTAGGTTTTCCTCTGTATCTTTAGGTGATGAGCACTTAAATGGAATTAGAAATGCTACACATGGTGAGTATCCACCAGAAAACACAGGTGACAGCTGTTTAGTTTGGGCAGCTATGGAAACTTCTTTCATGTAGAGTGAGGCTATCAAAGTGTCTTCCTTCACCATTTCCCTCTTCGTTACTGTTACCATTATACACATTATTCTCCTTCAAAAAGCTGCAATAAGAAACGGCTCTGAAGACTTCATCATTGAAGACAACACATGCACTGGGTCAATCACAGACATTTAAGAACCAAAGCAGCTTTGTGATCTTTGAACTGGTGTCTTTAATGTTCCTTCCAACCCCAACTATGCTATGATCCTGATACAAGAAGCAAGTCAGTGTCACAAGTGTCACTTTTTATCTTTTCTAAGATCACACATTTTCTTTTCTCTCATTTCCTTTATAAAGTGCCCTTTACATGCAGGATCTCCCAGGAAGTCTTAACCTGAAGAGATAGGAAAGAGTGTTGAGGTAAAATCTGGTGAAAATATGCAGCTCATCACTTCCGCAGAACTTAGCAAGCCTGGTTAAAGATTAGACCAAATACATTACCCTTTAATGAACATTTTTCTATATTGGTCACCACATTTCTTATCTAGTCTCTGAAATTATACACTTACAGGATAGGAAATAGACACGTACATATACAAGGCACACACACTTGTAGAGACAAGCCGTATTAAGAGAAATCAATCAGAGTGATTCACAGATCAGTTTATTCAGGCTCTGACAAGCCAGAGTAAAAAAGAACTTTTAAGATGAGGAATCCTTATACAGAACAAACTCGCTCCATCTAGCTGCTCTGCACATAGATAAAAAGAGCAGCACTGACAGAGCAAAAGCCTCCAGGTGTCAGAAAAGTAGAAAAGGAGTATTCAGAGCAAAAGTCTTAATCCATTCAAGTGTTTATGAAGCCAGCAGTGAATAAAATAAAATAAAAATCTGGGTATCTGAGCACTCTAACTGTTAAGCAAGAGTACTGATTATTAATACATAATTAAAAGTCAGCTAGCACTGGGGACTGGGGAGGCACTAAGGGTGGATACTAACCAAAAGCATGTTAAAAATTAACACAACCGACACCTCTGTGTCTCAGTCCATCTCTTCAGCTTGCTCAGCGTTGAGCTTTCCTTCACTTTTTCCACTGAATGAGGCAAAACTAAAAAGGGTAGTAAGTTATGAATGACTTGCCCAGGCAAGTTTCACCCCAATCATGTGAAACTGAATGGATCAAAGAGCCTATTTTATTTTTCAGTAAATGAACATGCTTCCAGTCACAAATTTTATATTCCTGATGGATTTCACTGCAAATGGCTATTTATTTGATGAATTAATGAATAAATCAGGAGCAGATTACAGACCTGTCTTACCATGTCTTTTTCTATTCAAGATCACCTTAATCTTTTACCTGATCTTTCTTTTCCTTAGTAATAAACTTCAAAAAGATTACTAGGTACCCAGCTAATACTTATGAAGAAAAAATACATGTAAAGGGCTACCCCTGAAAGAAAAATAGACCTGTAAAGAATAGAAGACTTTTAATAGAGAGGTCTCTAATAGAGAGCATGAAGATTTTATAGAGGCTGACAGTAACACACTCTTTCTGAAAGCTCCAGCTTCCGTATCATGGGCTAAGAAATCAATAACCTGAGATCTGCACATTTCAGGTAAAGGTAAGTCACCTAACTTTCACTTCCTGATTAGAAACAAGGTTCCACACAAGCGAATTTGAACAATCCTCCTGAAGAGAATAGGCCTTTTCTTGCTGAGCAACACCACCATTTGAGTCCAAGCTTCAGCTTCAGAATCAATGATGTAAATGCAAACGTGACAGGAGTTCTGTGCCTGACTGAAACAATAGGCCTCTCCCAGCAGCAGAGTTGAGAATAGCTCGGGCAGGTGGGTGGAAGGCAGGAATTATCAGTTCCTAAATGGAAGGACTGTAATAAAACTTTTTTTTAAAAAAAAAAGAAAACAGCAACATGCTGCCAAGTTTGAAAAATTATTTGAATAACCAGCGCAACAAGATCTGGTATTGTGCTTCCTCAGAGGGGAGAAAAAAACCTGCTGTGCTTTGGTACAGTAAAAGTAGAAATTCCAGGCATAACTTGAGAGCTGGTCATATGAAACAGGGCCTTGGCATCTTCAAAATACTCTTTCCCAGTTTGTTGCAATACTTTCATTTCCATTAAGTGTAATTTGCAATTCTTACGAAGAAAAATATCAATCCTTCAGCTCCAGCAGCTCTGCACTACAGTAAAAACCTGAGAGTCAGTCACTTACAGAAAATGACCAAGTCTCTATTGGTTTATTCTTCAGAGAAGGATGCAGATCAACTACCCTTCTCTCACCAAAATGTGCACACAGAATTAGCTCAGCTAACAGTCCAACCAAGCCCAAGAAGGACTGCCTAAACTCTTTAAAAACCCTCAAGTTATGAGACAGTAAAATAAATATCTAGAATACTCCCAAACTAGACTATAATCATGGCTTGTCTACTTCCTCTTCTGAGGCGAGCACTCACTTCAAAATGCTTCTGCAGCTGGGCAAAGTACAGTTACAGTAAGGAACTGTGGCCAGCACTCCTCTGGGTTATGCACACACCTTCACTTTCCTCAGTTGTGAGGGCACAAAGTAGTTCCTGCAATTACATGTAAGTACAGCAGAATGACAAAACTAGAACATTACATGAACATAACTGGACACCCAAAAAGAAAAGCTTAAAAATAAACTCCCAGAAGCACTCCCAGAAGCTCCACCATTACCATGTGCAAGGGATTTTTCTTCTGCTCTCACCCTGCAGACTCTTTTCCTTGCTTTTAAGAAGAAATTAAAATTGGTTTTGCTGCATGAAAGTACTTCACTATGGCTAAATACATTTACCACTTTGTTTAAACAGCTTAAACTCATAAAATAAGTTTATTTAGGTGCTATCATTGACTGATATTGATAAAGCCGCTGAGAAACATCTTATCTCTTGCACATGTTGTAAAATAGGAGAAAATTACTTCGTAAATCTCTCATGAAACATTTTTCAAGCAGTCTATGACAAGCTCTCTTAGAAAAACTGATTAATTTAAACTCCTCAAGACAAACACCATGCTCCTTTACTGCCTTTCTTCCTATTACCTTATTTATTCTGTAGTTTTCCCCGAACCATTTTGAAACTTACAAACTAAGATAATTCATGTTTCAGGTTTGTTTCACAACAGAAGAAACAGGACTTTAAGAAGGGAGAGAAAACTGAGGGAAGAAAAAGAGGTGATGCTGCTTAACTAATAAATTCATATAAATAATCTTCTCTCAATCTCTCTTAAGCCCCAAAATAACTTTAATCTGTAAGAAGCTTTCAAAGTTAGCACTCAGAAGTCTCAGTTATTTTCCATTCCAACATTATCTTTCACATCTACTGCTTAAGTTCTTGTTTTAAAGACAAGAAAACTCACTTTAGGTCTGAATGCTACGTATAATTCCAAAGATCACTTGGAGGTGAATGCATTCAGTGCAGTGATTAAATGTCAGCTAAATCACAACTAAGAATGCACACTAGATACAGTTCAGATTTAAACAGCTGTAGTGAACAGCAATGTAACTGTAATTAAATTAGAACTGCTTTGGACTTTCACTTCAAGAAAGCAGAGAAGAATTTATTGGTTTTTTTCAAACAATATGTTTTTAAGCATTAAAATTGTCAGAACCAAAGACAGCCTGTGATTCATGTTTCGTTCTTAAATGCGTGTGCCTTTTCTCAGTAAATACAAGCAATTGCTGGATCTACTGTCACTCTCTCAGCACAGAATGCCTTCTTTCAAATACCAGTCCGGATTTCTCTCCACTTCTCTTCGAAAAGGTTGACTGGCAGGGTAGCACAGACCAAGCAAAACAATGAGAAAGTCACGAAAATAAGCAGCAATATACTGGGAGAAGATAGTATAAAATAGCCTGGTTTCTGACTTCTTCAATTCTAACTAAGTTATAAAGATAAGTTTTGCCGGGGATATTTCCTGAAGCATCAAGGGTAAAGGATGCCACAACACAGATACCCCAGATGCTACACCTGCCCCTTTCTCTGCATCACGCACATATCAGAAGGTCTTCTGCCAATTTAACATCACAAATTACAACTACTAAAACAAGCTGAATTCTCGAATATCAGAGCAAATTAGAGAAACCCATCCTCGAACACCTTTGTCTGCTTTTATCTCGACAGTATTGGCACACAAGGTCAAAGACAACCTGCATGGGAGCGGAAGAGTTAACAGCCAGAACTTGTCCGTGTTTCCAAAATAGAGCGGTGGCACCAGCGTTGCCATTCTTCTGTGTTTACAAGAGGGAACACAGTTCGGGATAAACCTCTGGCTGTAGTCACGCTTATCGCTAGGAAACATTCCTTCAAGGTCCGGCTGTACCCGGCCGAGACAAAGGCAGCGAACCCTCCTAGAGCTGGAAGGAGCAGCGGGGCAGGGGGGACACACACGGGGGAAGGAGGCTGTACTGGAGGGGCTGCGGAAAGCACAGCGCTGACGGGAGCGAGCCCCCGAGAGGGCGAAGGTTTAGGGGCAGATCCTGGCGACCAGGAGCCGGAGGAGGCTGGCGGGATCCGGCCGGGCAGAGATGCGACACCGGCGGGGACGGCTGGGGAAGGGACTCGGAACCGGAGGCACGGGGGTGCGGGCAGGTGCCCCCGGGCAGCCGCGGAGGGGCGGTGGGCCGGGCAGCGCTGGCGT